>JAMPIV010013944.1:145000-260000 GCA_024509875.1 Oreohelix idahoensis | reverse complement strand
GGATCGCCTATTATCAAAGATTGGCTAGGAGACTCAAAGCGACAAACGTATTACCGATGACCGGTGATAATGACCGGGTATTGTTACGATAATACCACAGTTCACCTGGCGGAACGTAAATAAGTCTGAGGAGTTGTAAAGCAAAAGTGTAAGAGATAAAGATAGTCCCAAAGCAGATACTTCCGTAGGGGAGTGGAGTGTTAGAGACTTCCCCCTACTAGATCCAGCATTGAGCAAAATAATGAATGGAAGGGTAAAAAAATTACCAAATAATAAGCGATCGGAAAGAAAAATGAAGAAGAAATGATACTGCCGTAGGGCTGAAGGTGTAAGAGAGAGCCACCAAAAGAACACGTACAGACGTTTTGTCACAGGTTAAAAGGTTACTTAATGGCCTTGAACCTAAGGGTTGGTGCGCATCGAAACCACCGAGTAACGTAATTTTATAAATGATTCAAATGAGGAAGAAACAATTATCTATCCATTAAAATAAAGAGATATCATGGAAAAAAGGAATGAAAGGTAATCGGAAAATCGTGGTTGTTGTGGTGCAGAGTGAGGATTGTTTCACGGACGTCTCCCAACCAGATGCCCCAGATCATCATTCTCCAGAATGAAACAAACATCCGCATCTGTGATGAGAGAAAAACTCTTCTTATTCATGAATCAAACTTCTTACATAATAAAGAAAAGTCCTCCTGCAATCACAAATGAAACATTTTATGACAAATGAAACATCTTTTATGACAAATTAAACATCTTCTATGATAAATTAAACATCTCCTGTGATAAATTAAACATTTCCTATCACAAATGAAACATCGCCTATGACAAATTATACATCTCCTATGATAAATTAAACATCTCCTATGATAAATTAAACATCTCCTATGACCAATTAAACATCTCTTTTGACAAATTAAAAATCTCCTATGCCAAGTTAAACACCTCCTATGAAAAATTTAACGTCTCCTATGACAAATTAAACATCTCATATGACAAATTAAACATCTCCTATGACAAATTAAACATCTCCTATAACAGATTAAACATCTCCTATGATAAATGAAACATCGATTATGAGAAATTAAACATTTCCTATTATAAATGAAACCTCCTTTAACAAAAGAAACACCTTCAATTATTACGTACGAAGAACTGTAAATTATTCTGACATCTCTTTCTACGGGAATAATGAAATAAGAATCAGTTACAAATATTCAGATAACTCGATGAAAAAGACCAGATGTTATTCCAAAGTTATCCCCAAGACTCTAGCAAGAAATCTTAACATCAAACCGCATTTCACCACACCGCTCACGATTCAATTTTTTTGGATTTTGCTGCTCATTTTCCCCCCAGGAAGATGGAGGGTGAAACTCGCTCACAAAACTCGATTAAACCACTCAATTATTTTCAATCATTCGGCTTAGATATTCCAAGATGAATAGCCTGCTATTATTTTGAGAGCACGTCATTAGCGCTTTGTTGAGGCTTCCAGAATTTCCCAGATTTTTTTTTACGCTTGCCTTCTCACGCCATTTTTTTCTTTTTTTTAATACGCCCCTTGACATTCTATTTGCCTGCCCTGGCTATCAGTTTCATTGATCATGTTGTTTTAATTAAAGCATTGGCCAGTTTTAATTTTTATTCGCATTTTGATCACGAAAACTTATGTTATTTATTTACTTATTTTTTGCTTCGCTTTTTTCATATTGTTCAGTAGTGGTCATTTCAAAGAACATAGCTTCTCCACAATAGACTATCAACGTATAAAGGTGACAGTTAGTAAGTTAATGGATTCAAATACATAGGCATGTTAATAACATCAGAAGGAAGATTCATCTAAGAGACGACGAATAGAATAGCCTAGGCAAGAGCAGTGTTCCATAATAGAAGTAAGAAAGAGAGTTCTTTATTGTTATTTAGAGCCAACTCTAACATACGGAAGTAAGTGATGGACAAATAGTAAACAAGCAGGAACAGCCAGGGAAGCCACAGAGATGTGGTTTTACTGAAGAATGTTTAGAATAACATGAACGGCTAAAAATAGTAATAAAGATGTTTTGAAAAAATCAAGTAGACAAAGAAACCGTATTTCTCACATTAGAAGAATTACTTCAGGCATTTTATAAGAAGACGAAATTTGGAATATATTGTGATAACACGAAAGACTGAACGAAAAACGAGATAGAGATGACGATAAAGAGAGAGTTACTGGACGGTTTGATATCATAGCATGAAAAGAAATCAACAACGTAACTGATAAACAACACTTGAGACCGGAAGTTGTGGACAGACATGATCACCTACGCTACCAGGCATGATACTTGAAAAATAATTTGGAGGAATTAGCACATGAATATGCATCCTGTTGTTTATTTTATTTCTTTCTTTTTTTAAGTTTTCGAAAAGAGCAACCACATCCGAAACCTGCAAATAAATATTTGTATTTAAACAGAAAACCAAAGAAAGGTGTCATTCAAACGTTAACAGTACAACGGTCTATACAGATGCAAAAGCGTGCCTGAGTAAGTGTATTTCTTTACACCTAAAACAAATGAACTGGCGAGCGTGCTAATGAGGTCAAAAAAAAGCTCTTCTCCGACGGATGTGTTAATGAGATAATGAGAAGAATTGCATTAAGGCTATGAGAGATGGCGAGGTGATCGAAAATTGAGTGTCAATATTATACCGTATAGTTACAGTGAATCTCTGAGAAGACAGAGGAAAAACAGTATTTGAGGTTGTGTATGGGGCGGGTAACATCATAGTGTATAACAAATCCCAACAGTAACCACTGCTTCAAGGCCACACGTATGCTTAGAAACAGGCTTTCTGCAAGGAGGCCACCTGCAGCTGACAAGTTTAAAGGGAAGTCATGGGCTCCTGATAATATGTGGTAATATGTACAGTGGACTGGTACTGTTTTACTGTTGAGACTCTCAATGGATCCACAGGAAATATGTGATGGACATTTGTCGTAGATTTGTGATAGGTGAATTAAGACTTAGATTTGGTCCCTTCTGAATAGCAATAGAAACAGGTGATATCTCAGTGAGATATAGGTAGAAATAGATTTCACGAGTGAGATGGAGGAAATATATTAGAGTTGGTCTCTGACCCTCGAGATGATTTCTCTCAGTCAGCCTATCATCTACAACAGATTAAGCTTTGTCAGACCGTCTAATATAATATATATTAAGATATATATATATATATATATATATATATATATATATATATATATATATATATATATATATATATATATATATATATATATATATATATATATCACATACACACACATAAGTGACTACAATAGACACACAGACGTGAAACTATGACAATGGAAATATAGATAATTGGGAACGAACTGACCGACACACTGGAATAAGTTTATGTGAAGTTTAATTATCATAATAAACTTCCATCACAACATATAAAATTACATCAAAACATATACAAATAGGCATAAAGTCAATGAATTGCTACAAGAATGATAGACCCATTGGTATGATCCTTTCTCTCGATGTATAGCCCACTGTCCTGTTAGAAGAAAAGTGATAGCCCCAAAGAGTCACGGATACATCTGCTGTAGTCTAATATTTTCTCTTTTAAAGGTATGAAAAGACTTTGATATTAGTATGATCTTTTCCCTCGATGTATAAGCTGTGTCCTATTAGAAGAAAAGTGATAGCCCCAAAGAGTCACGGATACATCTGCTTTAGTCTAAGAGTTCCCTTTAAAGGTATGAACAGGCTTTGATACTCTGATCTATCCTAAGGAAAATATTGTTAGCAACAAAACAAACTGGCATAAAGAAATACAAAGTGGGTGAAATTTGGTATAGCATAAAAGAGTCACTCGTTCCTGCTTTCTCTCTGTTCATTCATCAGGGCCCAGACATACATTCTTACCTACAATCGTGCTGTTGTTCGCCGTCTGGCGCAAACTTTAGGACACCCACACCCGTTAATCTGTCTTTCTTTTAATGAAGCGGATCCCAGCTCTGCAGATTTTTGGGTTCATCCAATGGATACGGGGAGCGTCCTCTTCATGCGAATATTTTTCAGACCAAGGTTAGTGTCACTTGAATCACGAGGTAAGACTTAGTTTCAAGCGGGCTCACCGTGTCAGAATCACGAGGTTTCCACTACTTCGGAAAAATGTCAGGTTTATAACTACGATCACAGGAAAATTCTTGGTCACACCACGATTTGTCAACAGTGTCGGAAAGGTTATTGATTGTAATATTTTACTTGCCACACGGGCTGAAATGTACTTGAATTTTTCTCAGGAAGAATTAAATCAGGCGCGATAGGCCCATTACTTCATTTAATCTTCAAGTTTATGAAATGGGTACTCTGTTGTTCTGGATGCCAACGCAATGTCAGACATGTTTTACTTTATACACCCAAGTCTTTAAGAAAAAAATGTTTTAGTTCTTCACAGATATTTCTCATGTACTAAAACGCTGGCAAATTTGGACTACCCCAGTTTCACCGAATAAAGAGAAAACAACATATAAAATACTTATACATACTATTCCTCGGTTATAACTTACATTATAAACTGCAAGCGTAGAGCTTGACTTATCGTTTAAAATTCCCGTGAAGTAAGTTATACTAATAAAATCAATCATCATGAATTAGAAATACATACGTATTTCGTCAATACTCAATGATGAATCAGGGCAGTTATAAGTTAGTTTAAAATATTCTCGACTGATTGTTAGCAATTTAATAAACTTTATTTATAGCTGCATGAGTTTTAGCTAGAAATTATAATTTATTCTGCTTTCCACTGTAACACGTTGACTAGTGAATATAACAGACTTATAAATTATTTCTTCTGCACAGAAATCTAACTAGTAAAATGAAATAAGCGGTTATCACTGAATCACTCAATACTACTAGATATTTAATATCTTTACCTCTGTAGTAAAGCAACTCCGTGTAACACCCCGCTCAAATTTCCCGATTCAAAAATCTAGTAACGTAAATTCACAACCTATAAACCACTACTACTATATTTCAAAAATTGCCAAGGGCAAGGTCAAACTTACCGCTAAAAATTGGACAGAATAATTTGAATTTTCCACTATTACAGTTAAAAATCTATAAATAAATTCCATGTTTGACCTTGGTCTCAAAGCCATCGTAAAATCAAACTGCTAACATCTGAAATAAAGAATTTGAATTTTCTAACGCCAAGCGTAAAAATACCGCCCCCCCCCCCCTTCCCCAAACACACACGCACACGCTCGACCCTTCCCAATATTTATGACGAAAGACGTAAAGCTTGGCAGCGAACCAACTTGTTGCTTCGTTTTATAGGGGAGAGAGAAGGTGGATTACAATGGAAATCAAGCCTAACTTGTGCGTTTGAAAAGAAACTTAGGTAATTTATTTCTTTATAAATAACAGGGATGTCTTGAAGGGTAGCAATAATATTGGTTAATATTTATCATAAAATTCTCCCTTATAATAAATTATCTGGCCTTAGAAAATTATTTTATTAATATTTTAGTTCAGTGAACAGAGCACTATAAATTATTTAAAAAAATTACCCAGATGAAAACGGGGATAAATGGGTAAATGAAACTA
Organism: Oreohelix idahoensis; assembly: GCA_024509875.1. Classification (NCBI taxonomy): domain Eukaryota; kingdom Metazoa; phylum Mollusca; class Gastropoda; order Stylommatophora; family Oreohelicidae; genus Oreohelix; species Oreohelix idahoensis. Next base: position 254,388 of record JAMPIV010013944.1, on the reverse strand, counting down.
TGATAGGAAACTCTTTACAGAGCGATACAACAGGAAGCAATCTGATCATCAGAAGAAGTCCCCCCATCCGACAAGTGTTTCGGCCCAATTACTCCTTTACACTCTAAGGGGGGCGGGCCCACTTGGGTCATGACTCCCAAGCGTCTCAGCTTCCTGTTGTCTTGTATCGAAAATGAACCCATTTCACTTACGGCAGCAACTTTAATCCACAACGCCAGCCGTGGGGGCAATTGTGAAAGTAACAAAGAGAAGACAAATTATTCCGTTCGTTCCGTCGCCCCTCACAACCAAGGACACACACTGAGACACGAGTGCGCAGCCGACGAGCCTTAGCCACTGCGCGCCGCAAGCCACTGAAATTCTGTACCTGACACACTCCCTATAGTATACATCGCCTGTTGCCCCAGAGTCGCAGCCCTTTTACTAGTACACCAGAAAAACTCAGCGCTGTGGACTTAGAAAAATTTTGGTGTTTTGTACCGCAGCGTTTATTGTCACGATTTCCATTGCCCATTGCGGTTGTTCCACAGCCAGCCTGATACCTTTTCGGCAGTTTCGCTAAGCCTCTTCAGTGCCCTTGTTCTAGACTGTCCCTTCAGCCCCAACAGTTTCAATAAATCATACACTGATGCAGCCACAAGCCCTCTTGCGCCCACTTCAACCGCCATGACCCTTGCACTGAATCCATCGTGTCTCAGATCCGCGGCCAGATCGCTATACTTGGCCGCTTTGAATGAATGTTGCTCGTCTAATCTGGATTCAAATGGCACGGTCAGTTCAATCAGTATGACCTGAAGCGTTGCTGAAGAATGAAGCACTATATCCGGCCGTCTCTGCGATTTTCTGATACTCTCTGGATATGCCCCCCGTCCAGGTAGGTCTACCGCCATCTCCCAGTCGTTTGCACAGTCAAGAAGGGATGGTAAACTGCTACCAGGTTTACTCGGTTTGGGGTGTGCTGGCTTTCCTGCTCTCAGAAAGTATGTATTTGTGGTGTCTGGCCGGACTTTGCTATTCGCTTTCATTCTTGCCTGATCTATTGTCGCAGCAAGCTCATTTAGCACTTTGTTATGGCGCCAAGTGTATCGTCCTTGCCCTAATGCCACCTTACACGCTGAGAGCACGTGTTCAATTGTCTGCCTCCCCTGGCACAGGGGGCACTGCTCATCATCTGACTTTCCCCATTTCACAAGGTTGGTGGCCGACGGCAGCAGGTCATACATTGATCTAACCACGAAGCTGAGCCTAAGAGGTGCCATATGCCATATATCATTCCATGTCAAGGATCTCTGCAGGGCTCCTTCCCATGTAGTCCATTGGCCTTGTTGGACCTGCTGCACTGCTTTTAGCAACCTCTTATCATTCTCAGCTCCTCGTATCTCCTGAACTACCATGTCTCTGCGTTCCCTGCTTGATGCCTTAGACCACCAGCGGATGTCACCATGCCCAAATCCCCGTCTATTCGTTTGTGTGTATCCGATTACCTCTCTCAGTTTGAGTGACTCTTCAGCAGCATCAACAGCTTCTTCCACTCTCCACTTCTTTCCCGTTTTCAGTGTGGGCTGAATGGACTTAACCACGTCATCAGCTGACTCGCGTAGCATCATTGCAAGCCTTGCTTTTCCAACTTTGTACTCTTCAACAACTCACTTGAAGGGAAGCAGAAGTTTTGACTTTTTGCAGTACAGTGCTACATCTGACAGACCTGGTGGTACCCCTAGCCATTTTCTCATGAACTTGTTGACCTTCTGCTCTATAGCTTCCACTGTACTTGTGCTTATTTCATATATAAGCAGTGGCCACAGTAATTTCGGTATCAACATGAACTGGAGGCACCACAGTTTGAACTTTCCCAGGAGTCTGCTTTGGTCTATGATCTGTAGTCCTCTGTCTGCCATTTCTATTGTCTGTTGCACTGCCTTCGAGTCTTTTAAAGAGGCATCGTACACCATGCCAAGACTTTTAACAGGTTCCTCAATGACAGTAGGGATTCTTTGGCTGGAAACCGTGAATATGACCTCTGCTATCTTCCCTTTCCTGACTGATAAGCTTCTCGACTTCTTGGGTTTGAAGCTCATTCTGCACCAGCTGACTAGTTCATCCAGGCGTGCTAACATCCTCCGGGCCTGATGTTCATCTGACGTCAGAATTGTTGTGTCATCCATGAATGCTTTCAGCGGTGGCATGTGACACATTCCACCGAGCTTTGGACCTATAGCCATTCCTTCAGCCGCATTGAGGATTACCTGCATAGCCATCACGAATAGTATCGGAGAGATGGTACATCCCATCGCAATTCCAACTTCAAGGCCAATCCACTTCGTTGTGTACTCTCTGGTTGAAAATCTGACAGAAAACCCTGCGAAATACAGCTTCAGCATTGCTGCAATCTCTTGTGGAACATGATACATTTCTAGGGCCTGCCACAACATCTGGTGTGGAACGGATCCATAAGCATTTGCTAGATCCAACCAGATTACATGGAGGTTTGTTCTGTCAGACTTTGCCTTTTGGATTGCTTCCCAGATCATTGTGGCATGCTCTAGACATCCTGGTGTACCTGGGATACCTCCTTTCTGAATGGTAGTGTCAATGTACCCATTTGCCAGGAGGTATGTAGTGAGTCTTTTCGCCATTACTGAGAAGAATATCTTCCCTTCCACATTGAGTAGTGAGATTGGCCTGAACTGACTGATGTCTGTGGAATTTTGTTCCTTCGGGATGTAGACTCCGTTTGCCTTTCTCCATTCCTTGCTTACGAGTTGGGTTTTCCACGCATTCTTCAGTAAACGGAGCAGTCGTTTGAGAACCTGCACCGTTGGGGGCTTGGTGTTAAATTCAGCTCCTGGCTTACCCGGCCATTTAAGGCCTGCCATGCTGCTGAGCGGCTCATTTTTGCGACCATCTGAATATGTCATTCTAAGGTGTTCTTCCAGGTCTTCTTATCTGGCCTTAGAAAATTATTTTATTAATATTTTAGTTCAGTGAACAGAGCACTATAAATTATTTAAAAAAATTACCCAGATGAAAACGGGGATAAATGGGTAAATGAAACCTATATAGGAAGATAGAGGACAGTTGTCTTTTTAATAATCACTTTTAATATTAAAAATTGACCCATTAATAACAAAGATATTGTATAAATAAAAATTGAGACAGGCGAACAAACACACTTATCAACTGCTCAATTTGGTTGCGTGAGAAAAGTTAGAAATTTCTTGACACGCGTTCTGATTGGTTAAGGCGTAGAGTAGCTTGGGGCAATAAAATTAACATTTCGCTGGCAACAACCGCCATTTGAAATTAAAACTATCTAAAGATGACATCAGCGGGAGAGCCTGTGTGACCAAAGCTTTCACCGTCTGGACACTTAAAGTAGTGTTAGAACCCATTAACTGCCAAAGTCAAGCTTATGATATGTGATATTCTTGTTTGAGGGTAAGGCACAATAAGTATTTGTATTGATTTAATTAACATGCAGGCCACAATTTGTGTTACGATAGCCAAAATAGGAATGCAGTCTTTCGGAGTGAAAGAAAGGCATAAAATATTTGCTAGTGGCTTACAAATTTTGCGCATGCCAATGCAGTAACCCAGAAGGGATATTGGCTTTTATAGTGCCATAAATGTTTAAATATTATGTAAAATCATGTAGAGAATGTTAGGAAGAATTTATCCACAGGTTTCAGTGCTAGAGTAAGCACACCCTATCTATTGTATGAACGAAAAACCCTGTATAAGATGTTGTAAGGGAATCATTAAAGGGTCACAGGCTGGGTATGTACACCCTGTCTATTATATGGAAGCAATGGAAAATAAAGACTGGTGTAATGATCAGCACACATAGCTGATCAAGGTGAGTTGTTACAGTGGTTATGTGTGGAAGTATTATAGATGAAAGTTATATGGGAGGGAATGTTCCTCTCATTTCAGGTTATATGTCAGAATACTTATTGGTGGCAGGAGACCTGGTGAGGGACGAAAATCTTGGGAGTGATCGCTCAGCATTCAAGTTGTAGTTAGCCCCACACCTTCGACCAGGAGCACCACATTTGTTGATTCTGAGGACTAAGGGCCAACTGTTTTCTTCAATCCATGCCAGTTAAGTCCTTTAGAAAAGGCATTGACAAATTATTGATATGATAGGAAACTCTTTACAGTGCGATACAACAGGAAGCAATCTGATCATCAGAAGCAGTCTCCCCGTCCAACAAGTGTTTCGGCCTTATAAACTCCTTTACACTCTAAGGGGGGCGGGCCCACTTGGGTCATGACTCCCAAGCGTCTCAGCCTCCTGTTGTCTTGTATCGAAAATGAACCCATTTCACTTATGGTAGCAACTTTAATTCACAACTCCGCCAGCCGTGGAGGCAATTGTGAAAGTAACAAAGAGAAGACAAATTATTCCGTTCGCTCCGTAGCACATCACAACTACGGACACACACTGAGTCACCTCCGCGAAGCCGACGAGACTTGACACTGCGCGATCGCCACTGAAATTCTTCCTGACACCCCTTATAGTATACATCGCCTGTCACCTCTCAGCCACAGCCCTTTCACCAGTACGCCTAAAAACTCAGCGTATTGTGGACTTAGAAAAATTCCTGGTGTTTTCTGTACCGCAGCGTTTATTGTCACGATTTCCATTGCCCATTGCGGTTATTCCACAGCCAGCCTGATGCCTTTTCGGAAGTTTCACTAAGCCTCTTCAGTGCCCTTGTTCTCGACTGTCCCCTCAGCCCCAACAGTTTCAATAGATCATACACTGATGCAGCCACAAGCCCTCTTGCGCCCACTTCAACAGCCATGACCCTTGCAGTGAACCCATCGTGTCTCAGATCCGCGGCCAGATCACTATATTTGGCCGCTTTGAACGAATATTGCTCGTCTAATCTGGATTCAAATGGCACGGTCAGTTTAATCAGTATGACCTGAAGCGTTGCTGAAGAATGAAGCATTATATCCGGCCGTCTCCGCGATTTTCTGATACTCTCTGGATATGCCCCTCGTCCAGGTAGGTCTACCGCCATCTCCCAGTCGTTTGCACAGTCAAGAAGAGATGGTAAACTGCTACCAGGTTTACTCGGTTTGGGGTGTGCTGACTTTCCTGCCCTCAGAAAGTATGTATTTGTGGTGCTCGGCCCGGGTTTGCTATTCGCCTTCATCCTTGCCAGATCTACTGTCGCAGCAAGCTCATATAGAACTTTGTTATGGCGCCAAGTGTATCGCCCTTGCCCTAATGACACCTTACACATTGAGAGCACGTATTCGAGTGTCTGCCTCCTCTGGCACAGGGAGCACTGCTCATCATCCGACTTACCCCATTTCACAAGGTTGGTGGCCGACGGCAGCAGGTCATACATTGATCTTCTACTTCTTCTTCTTCATCATTCGTCCTGAAAAGGACGTTGTGTCCGTTTACATCGAAGCTGCGGTATTTGCGCCTTTTGGCCGACACATCCGACTTCCACACAGCATTTTTTGGGACCGGGTTTGCCTTCCCTCTTCGATCCCTACTCCTCAGCCAGACTGCAGTGATGCAGCCTGTTTCCAGGACCACCACGTGGAGGTGGAGTAGGGTCTTGGTCAGCTCTGGTTCGCTGACCCTGACGCAGGCAGTCAAGCTTTGGGTCGCTTACTGCATTCCTCACTTTTGATGCGTCTTGGGTCCCTACATTGATCTAACAACGAAGCTGAGCCTAAGAGGTGCCATATGCCATATATCATTCCATGCCAAGGACCTCTGCAGGGCTTCTTCCCATGTAGACCATTGGCCTTGTTGGACCTGCTGCACTGCTTTTTATAACCTCTTATCATTCTCAGCTCCTCGTATCTCCTGAACTACCATGTCTCTGCACTCCCTGCTTGATGCCTTGGACCACCAGCGGATGTCTCTGTTAAGGTCAAAAAGGGAGGTGATCCTTTGTATACGGGTTGGACAGAGTAAATTAAGGGTTACATCACTTGTAGACTTTATTAACGGTGAATTGGGTAAACAAATATATGATAGAAGTCATAGTGTACAGATAGCGTCGTGAGCGCTGTTCTGTATTGTAGAACTGTAAATAGTTCGCACGGCTAGTCCGTGGAAGGGACTGAGCTGTGTGAAAAGCGAAGTCTCGTGACTGTTTAGGCGGGAGATTTTGTGTCCGCTAGCAGTCGGTCCTAGGTGTTGACGGAGTGAAGTCAACCCTGGTGTTTTTTCTAAGTGTGTGTTCCCGACCAGTGTTCGGTGAAGATGTTGAGTGTTTTTTCACAATGTGTGTCTCGGTGGAGACTTTTTGCACAGGCCTGTATTTGAATATTCTTCTTGTATTGAATATTCTTCCATGTGTTAGATTATTTGAAGATGGTATGTACTATAATTTTTATGACTGCAGTGGATGCAGCTTATGAGAGATTTTGTTATTGGGCACGTTCTATGAGAAGTGCACCACTAGTCTACAATTAGGCGCTATGAAGAGTCTGAGAGGTAGAGACATTACTTTGTAGGCCATAGACATTTTTGTGAAGGAGATTAGGCCATATATATTGTGCAGGCTATATTACTGCAGACTGCTGTGTGCGCAGTCTTTCCTTTGAGGAATAATGTGGATGTGCATCTTCTATAGGAAGTGCACCACTATTTATTATTAGGCCTTAAGAAGAGATAGCGCTGATGACGATGATTATTCAACTGCCGGGGAGCAGCCTTTGTTGAGAAGGGGAGACGTAGTCTTTTGAGGAAAATCGTTATGTGCATCTTCTATAAGATGTGCACCGCTATTGTGATGAATTTAATAGTACTGCGATGTGAGCAGTTTTTTCTGGATTAGGCCATATGTATGAGGCCATATGTACAACTGCGGTGAACGCAGTTCTTTAAGGAACATGGTGGATGTGTATTTCTATGAGGTGTGCGCCACTAGGCGCTGTGATTAAGCTCCGTGGAGTGGTGGAGCTTCATGAATACCTGTACTTGATGTTTTGTACTTTATGCTGTATTTCGTCTGTGTCGTCGTCCGTATTGTAACGTAAATAAACTGTTCTTTAAACGTTACTCATCGTTCAACGATACATGAATTCTGTGTGTGTCACTGTGATGGATGAATGTACCAGTACACACTTACTTTGAACATTCTAGGCATAGTGACAGTAGTGACATATTTATAAATAGCCCTGGGTGGGCGTGGCCTATATAAGGAGAACCCATTTACGCCTTTATCACTGAATCATACAATGGCGTTAACATATCATTGAACAATATATATAAAGAGAACGGCAATATCAAGCAGGTTCAATATACAGAGACAGGCGGTATCAGTCTCCATGACCAAATCCCCGTCTATTCGTTTGTGTGTATCCGATTACCTCCCTCAGTTTGAGTGACTCTTGGGCAGCATCAACAGCTTCTTCCACTCTCCACTTCCTTCCCGTTTTCAGTGTGGGCTGAATGGACTTAACCACGTCATCAGCTGACTCGCGTAGCATCATTGCAAGCCTTGCCTTTCCAACTTTGTACTCTTCAGCAACTGACTTGAAAGGAAGCAGAAGTTTTGACTTTTTGCAGTACAGTGCTACATCTGACAGACCTGGTGGTACCCCTAGCCACTTTCTCATGAACTCTTTGGTCTATGATCTGTAGTCCTCTGTCTGCCATTTCTGTTGTCTGTTGCACTGCCTTCGAGTCTTTTAAAGAGGCATCGTACACCCTGCCAAGACTTTTAACAGGTTCCTCAATGACAGTAGGGATTCTTTGGTTGGAAACCATGAATATGTCCTCTGCTATCTTCCCTTTCCTGACTGATAGGCTTCTCGACTTCTTGGGTTTGAAGCTCATTCTGCACCAGCTGACTAGTTCATCCAGGCGTTCTAACATCCTCCGGGCCTGATGTTCATCTGATGTCAGAATTGTTGTGTCATCAATGAATGCTTTGAGCGGTGGCATGTGACACATTCCACCGAGCTTTGGACCTATAGCCATTCCTTCAGCCGCATTGAGGATTACCTGCATAGCCATCACGAATAGTATCGGAGAGATGGTACACCCCATTGCAATTCCAACTTCAAGGCCAATCCACTTCGTTGTGTACTCTCTGGTTGAAAATCTGACAGCAAACCCTCAGAAATACAGCTTCAGCATTGCTGCAATCTCTTGTGGATATTGATACATTTCTAGGGCCTGCCACAACATCTGGTGTGGAACGGATCCATAAGCATTCGCTATATCCAACCAGATTACATGGAGGTTTGTTCTGTCAGACTTTGCCTTTTGGATTGCTTTCCAAATCATTGTGGCATGCTCTAGACATCCTGGTGTACCTGGGATACCTCCTTTCTGAATGGTAGTGTCAATGTACCCATTTGCCAGGAGGTATGTAGTGAATCTTTTCGCCATCACTGAGAAGAATATCTTCCCTTCCACATTGAGTAGTGAGATTGGCCTGAACTGACTGATGTCTGTGGAATTTTGCTCCTTCGGGATGTAGACTCCGTTCGCCTTTCTCCATTCCTTGCTTACAAGCTGGGCTTTCCACGCATTCTTCAGTAAACGGAGCAGTCGTTTGAGCACTTCAGGGCATCTCTTATACACCACATATGGAACACCATTAGGACCTGGAGCTGACTTTCACCGAGCTTTCTGGACAATGCTTTCTACCTCTTGCACCGTTGGGGGCTTGGTGTTAAATTCAGCTCCTGGCTTATTCGGCCATTTAAGGCCTGCCATGCTGCTGAGCGGCTAATCTCTGCGACCATCTGAATATGTCATTCTAACTTGTTCTTCCAGGTCTTCTTTCTTGATGTTTAGCGTACCCGACCGTGGCTGCTCAAACAGTTCTTTGGCAAACTTGAAGGGCTCCCTGAAGAATCTTTCCCTATCCCTTCGAGTCTTCCTTCTCTTCCTGCACAACCTTTCTGCTCTACAAAGGGCATTATTGTTGGCCTTTCAGGTGCTCCCAAACCTGTCGTAACCCTTCCTTCTCTGTGGCAACTGCGTTCTTGAAAAGTTTTCGGGCACGCTTCTTCTGTTTCCTGATTTCTTCTATTTTAATTTGTCTTCTACTTTTTCGTGGTGGGTTACTTTCCCTTGCCTCCCTCACTCCGAAAACTTTGCGACAGTGCAGATATATTATGTCGCCGAAGATTTCCAGCTTCTTCTCCAAAGTTATCTGCTTCAGGTTGTTATCCAACTCTTTTGTCCAGCTGTTCCCAAAGCCCTTTTGCACTGGCAGGTGGAAACTTGATTGCATCTCTCTTCCCGTCCAAGAAGTGTGTGAGATCATCATCAGGCAGATCAACTTGAATGTACTCAGCACTGTGGATTGACTCCTGGCTGCGTTCTTCTAACGTCGTATTCGTCGAGACAGAACGCTGTTGATCTCCCCCAGATAACCTCCCACAGCCCTTTTTCTTTCGGTGGATTTCATTCCTCTCTGAGTAGAGAATTCCCTACCACAGGCACATGGAAATCGCAGCCGTTGTTCAGAGCTCGAAGTCAGTGTAACGGGTCTGGTCGATTCCAATGAGGCGCCTGTGGATTCATCATTCTCCCCCCCCCCCCCTCCCTTTTCGGTGAATCCTGGGGGCATCTATCATTTTTGGGTCCTGTAGCAATTGAATACAGCTTACGGGGTGCTAACCCGGTCAGCCGGTTTCTAGTCTTTCCCAGTGTCATCTGTCTTTCCAGAAGTCAATCGGTCTTTTCCCGATCGTCACGATATCATAAAGTTCCACCATAATAACCATGACCATAATAATAATCTAATCACCTTGAAGTGATGAACCCAACAGTCTTTCCAGCATATTAACAGTGATCAGTACAAGCCGGTAAACAGAACAGTGGGTGGATTTCTTCAGGATTTTCTTTTGTATAAACAAGAGACATTGACAGTGCTCCCATTTATTAATTTTAAATAGTGCAAATAAAAATTCGATTGAGTTTGACAATCCCTGTCCAATAAAATTGAGGTACAGGGAAATTAAATTGTAAAATAATTACCTAAACTTTAACAAAAGTCTTACTCACTTTAATATTATTGAGTTACAGTTCTGTTTACATTTTATTTCGCCCCTATATTAAATATATTACCATAGACACACTCAGCCACACACCATCACAGAGCCTGTTCTACACAGAGTGAGATCTGAAGGTGGCGGATAGGGACTCTGAGAATCATCATCATCAACAATTAGACACATGAAACTTACACAGCTTGACCTCACTCTGTTTACCCTTAATTAAGAACACCAGTAACCTCACTTACCACAACCTCCAAACAGAACTACGGGTATCACAACGAAACTAAGAGTTTCACTTATAAATATAAGTATCTAGAACGAAGCGATCACGTCTACTGCAACTAGGAGTATGAATGACTAGTCTACAACTCTGGGTAAGATATATGAAAAAATACAAAGGATCCCACGATATTTCGCAAACCCGAAATCAGCGCCTGTCTCTCCCCCTTACCGTCTTAACAATTCACATACTCAGACACCAGCCATAAACTGCCAGACGCGTCTTCACACCTCACGCTGACAACTCTCATTTCTAAGCGATGCAGATGGCAGTTTCAACACCTCACGCCGAGAAACTTAGCCGAAGAGCGCCGTGTCAGATGAAAATGTTAGACGATATGTCTGCCATCATGTCTGATTAGACGAATTATCACAGTATTTCGTCTCGTCCAGGGACTGACATATTACGCAATAAAATGCGTTCTCAGTATGAGAAAAGAAACAGGTAAACGTTAGAATGGGAAAATATATTTTGTCGCAAACGAACGAATGCGAAAAACAGGAAAAGGATAAAAGAGCGATAACAAAGTAGAGGACACGGGTAGAAAAGAAAAGAATATAGAAAATTTATTGATCATAAATCTCTATGCGACAGAACGTCCCCCCTTTAAGATATGGAAGCACTCCATGTCTATGTTATGGAAATAAATTTCCTATATCCGTAGCTTCAGGGTGTCTGTCCTCTTCCCTCTCATCTCCCCCCTCCATCTCTCTCCAATTCCTACTCAAATCTACTCCCAAATTTTCTTTTCTCTGGAATGTCTTCCGTGTGCGCTTGAAAGAGCGTCGCCGCTTTTGACATTTTGAAAAGATTCCGTGTGATTGCAGTGGAATTTCTCTGCCACTATCGTCATCTTCGTCAGTTTTGGCGATCGTCGGGAGATATTCGGAGGTTGGCACCGGTCTTTCCAAGAATTTCTTTAACAGATTTATATGGAAAACCTTCTCCTTTCCTTTAATAGAGATCTGGTAGTTAGCCTTAGAAATCTTTTTTTCCGGACGGTAAACGGCCCTTGCCATCCGATACTCAGTTTATTGTTCCCGGTAGGGAGTAACACCAAAACTTTCTCTCCTGCTTGTAGTTCTCTCTCTTTCGCGACTTTCCTGTATCGGTTAGCGTGCTTTGCGCGTGCTCGCTTAAAGTTGGTCGTTGCTAGATCCCATCCTAGTTTCAACCTTTCCTTTAAATCCGACACATATTTACTTGCTGAGACAACTGTCTCATCAGCCTTCTGGTCTGTCAGCGACCAAAGTAAGGCTTCAAGTGGCCCCTTAATATGTCTGCCGAATAAAAGAGTTGCTGGCGGAAATCCTGTGGACGTATATGGGCTTTCTCTGTAGCCAAATAGAGCTGCAAGGATAGAAAGATCCCAATCGTCAGGTTTAACTTGTGCCAGTTTACTTAGCATCATGTTGAGGTTTCCGTTAACACGTTCTACTAACCCACTTCTGGCCAGAGTGTAAGGCCTAGTGAAGATGTGCTGGTCCCTCAAGATCTTAACGATCTCATCCATCAACAGGTTTCGGTATGGAGATCCGTTATCCGTCAACGCTTGTTGAAGGAATCCCAACCGAGTGAAAATCTGCACTAGAGCTTCTGCGACATGCTTGAAATCTGCGCATGTTAGCGGGACAGCTTCTGCCCATAACGTGCATGTGTCGACTAGGGGGAGGATAAACCGGTTCCTTCTTTTAGTCCTTTCTAGGGGTCCTAAAATGTCGATCACAACCCGTTCAAATGGTGTTCCCATTATTGGCATTTCACCCATGGAAACTGGGGGTGTCCGTTGCTTGGGTGGTACACGTTGGCCCTGGGCACAGGATTTGACATACCTGATAATATCAGTATTTACTCCTGGCCACCAATAATGAGTAGTTATCCGCTGGTTTGTGGCGTTCTGTCCCATATGTCCGCTGAAGGGAAGAGAGTGCCCCATTTCTAAGATTTGGCTTCTGTACTGTTTCGGTACTAGGAGCTGGTTGTAACCTTGGTCAGGCTTACCCGTTCTACGATAAAGTACGCCATCCTTAGAAAAAATGTCCCCGTGCTGTCTGGGTTCCTTAGCCATGGGCAGTTTCCTAAAGCAGGGTGCCAAGTAGGGTCCTTTTGTTGCGCTTCTTTAAGTTCCATAGGTAACAAATTAGGCGCAGGCTCCCGTTCCTTCTTGGTTTGCCCTCTTGTAGTTACTGCTGCCACAATCGGCTCTTCCGGTTTCCCAATAAACACGTATCTACCGCCAAGTATGACTGGGTAGATGAGGTCATCCATAACAGCCGCTTTGATCACGCCTCTGACAAACTCAGAGTGGATCTCCACCAATGCGATGGGAAGCGCTGTAGGTGCCTCACTCTTAGAAACTCCACAAAGTTCGACGGTCTCTCCTGTCTCTTGACCGGGTTTAACCAGGTGTCTGGCAACAATGCAATCGTAAGAAAGCCCCGTGTCAAATAAACAAAAAGTTTGAGAATCGTTCAAAATAACAGTACCTTGCGTTGAGGGTCTCTCTCCCTCAGGTTGGGAATCACTGTCAATAATTACGCCTTGCGAGACTGTTAGCAAGCATCCGATGCGTTTACGCTCAGTGTGCTCGCCCTGATCATTAGTCCCGTGTGCAGGAGTTTTCCCTTTGTCACCTTGTCCTTTCTGGCCCCGCTGCCATATAGAACGGTTGGGTTGATCAGACTGTTTGTTGTTGGTGGGGTACTTGTTTTTGTAGAACTTGGATTTTTCAGGAGGGGGGTTTTGAGGTCCAGTTTCTCTGTGGTTATTCTGATTAGTAGCATGAGAAGATTGGTCTAGCGAGAGCTCTAGGCACTTTGTCAGATATCCCTTTAGACGAGAGGAGAACTGCTGAAAAGTTTCAGAATTCTCCTTTCTGCTGTTGCGAAACAGTTGCAAAAATTTGCGCGCGTTCATTTCAAAACGCTCCAGTAACGCTTTATTCAAGACGTCGTAATTGTCTTGTTGGTTGCTCTCCAGTTTGGCGTAAACATCATACGCACTGCTTTTCAAAGCCTGGGAAAGCTTCATATTCCAACGCGACCTCTCTAAACCGCACAGAGTTGCAATTTTCTCATATTTTTCTAGATACGTGTCAATCTTCTCATTAGGACAAGGGAAAGATTCTAGAGTGAAAGACATAGCGGTGAGATGAGGAGATTGAGTGTTAGATTGATCAGTTAAGGAAGAATGAGGAGAAGATTCTCCATTGCTGGAGGTAGAGGCAGCACCACGACTTTGGAACTCTAGAGTCTTAAGCGCCAACTCGAGCTGTCTCTGTTTCTCTTTTTCCTCATGCTGTCTCTCCTCCCTCTCCTTCTCATGCTGTCTCTCCTTCTCTCTTTCTCTCTCCCTGCGGATTTCCATTTCTTCCTCAATCTTCTTCTGCTGTAATAGACGGTCTTCCGCTTCTTTCTTCTCCGCTGCTTCTTCTTTCCTCCTTAATTCTTCTTCTTTCTTCTCCGCGTCATATCTCTCAAGTTCGTCCCTGACGAAAGCTTTCGCTTCTTCTCCGTCCAAACCTTCTTCTCTCGCTTCGTCCCTGAGCATCTGTCTAAGTTTCGCCCTCTCGGCATTGTAAATCAGTGACTGAGACTAGTCGAGAAAGAAAGAAGAAAAAGATATACTGGTTCCTACCATTTGCGAGAAAATACCAAAACAAAAGATGATATATTTTAACCTAGGATACCTCCTCCTATACTATAGTATCTAACTATCGCTGCTATTAATCGGCAATAAAGAACCTAATGCAGACGACTGCGCCAAATAAATGCTAGTAAGATTACTCATTGAAAAATAAGTTGTTACAGTGGAAACAAAATAATTATTACAAAACATTTTTAACGAGAACAAAAAATTACCTTAATTTTTAAGTCCACTAGAAGTTCACCCCTAAAGTCAGATCGGGTAAGGGAGGCAATTAATCTGGACGATATAGTCCGAAACGCACTCCTTAACTTAGTTCAAAACACCATTCTGCTTCAAACCCAGTGACTGTTAGACAATCACAAACTTTACCAGCGTTTAGTATTACAAAATCAATAATTAACATATATTCCGACAAAATCAACCTGTAACTCAAATGTACATTACTCAAAATGCTGTGGAAAAACAATTATTAACTGTGTGGTCAGCACGCCCATAAACAGATCGTTAGTCTAGGGGATTAGTTATTTTTAAAGATACACAAAACCAAGAGACAATCACACCCTTTCTCTATTTCAGAATAAAGAAAAAAGAAATCTATAGACGAGCTGATATTTGTCGTCTCGTCTTCCTATTCTAAATTCAAAAATCCTTCGGACGAGTCCACACTTGTCGTAGATTTGTGATAGGTGAATTAAGACTTAGATTTGGTCCCTTCGGAATAGCAATAGAAACAGGTATATATATATATATATATATATATATGTATATATATATGTATATGTATATATATATATATATATATATATATATATATATATATATATATATATATATATATATATATATATCACATACACACACATAAGTGACTACAATAGACACACAGACGTGAAACTATGACAATGGAAATATAGATAATTGGGAACGAACTGACCGACACACTGGAATAAGTTTATGTGAAGTTTAATTATCATAATAAACTTCCATCACAACATATAAAATTACATCAAAACATATACAAATAGGCATAATGTTAATGAATTGCTACAAGAATGATAGACCCATTGGTATGATCCTTTCCCTTGATGTATAGCCCACAGTCCTGTTAGAAGAAAAGTGATAGCCCCAAAGAGTCACGGAAACATCTGCTGTAGTCTAATATTTTCCCTTTTAAAGGTATCAACAGACTTTGATATTAGTATGATCTTTTCCCTCGATGTATAAGCCCACAGTCCTATTAGAAGAAAAGTGATAGCCCCAAAGAGTCACGGATACATCTGCTTTAGTCTAAGAGTTCCCTTTAAAGGTATGAACAGACTTTGATACTCTGATCTATCCTAAGGAAAATATTGTTAGCAACAAAAAAACTTGCATAAAGAAATACAAAGTGAGTGAAATAAAAGAGTCACTCGTTCCTGCTTTCTCTCTGTTCATTCATCAGGGCCCTGACACACATTATTACCTACAATCGTGCTGTTGTTCGCCGTCTGGCGCAAACTTTAGGACACCCACACCCGTTAATCTGTCTTTCTTTTAATGAAGCGGATCCCAGCTCTGCAGATTTTTGGGTTCATCCAATGGATCCGGGGAGCGTCCTCTTCATGCGAATATTTTTCAGACTAAGGTTAGTGTCACTTGAATCACGAGGTAAAACTTAGTTTCAAGCGGGCTCACCGTGTCAGAATCACGAGGTTTCCACTACTTCGGAAAAATGTCAGGTTTATAACTACGATCAAAGATAAAATTCTTGGTCACACCACGATTTGTAAACAATGTCGGAAAGGTTATTGATTGTAATATTTTACTTGCCACACGGGCTGAAATGTACTTGAATTTTTCTCAAAAAGAATTAAATCAGGCGCGATAGGCCCGTTACTTCATTTAATCTTCAAGTTTATGAAATGGGTACTCTGTTGTTCTGGATGCCAACGCAATGCCAGACAGGTTTTACTTTATACACCCAAATCTTTAAGAAAAAAATGTGTTAGTTCTTCACAGATATTTCTCATGTACTAAAACGATGGCAAAGTTGGGCTACCCCAGTTTCACTGAATAAAGAGAAAACAACATGTAAATAACTTATACATACTATTCCTCGGTTATAACTTACGTTATAAACTGCAAGCGTAGAGCTTGACTTATCGTTTAAAATTCCCGTGAAATAAGTTATACTAATAAAATCAATCATCATGAATTAGAAATACATACGTATTTCGTCAATACTCAATGATGGATCAGGGCAGTTATAAGTTAGTTTAAAATATTCTCGACTGATTATTAGCAATTTAATAAAATTTATTTATAGCTGCATGAGTTTAAGCTAGAAATTATAATTTATTCTGCTTTCCACTGTAACATATCGACTAGCGAATATAACAGACTTATAAATTATTTCTTCTGCACAGAAATCTAACTAGTAAAATGAAATAAGCGGTTATCACTGAATCACTCAATACTACTAGGTATTTAATATATTTACCTCTAAACAGAACTACGGGTATCACAACGAAACTAAGAGTTTTACTTATAAATATAAGTATCTAGAACGAAGCGATCACGTCTACTGCAACTAGGAGTATGAATGACTAGTCTAAACTCTGGGTAAGATATATGAAAACAGACAAAGGATACCACGTTATTTCGCAAACCCGAAATCAGCTCCGGTCTCTCCACCTTCCCGTCTTAACAATTCACATTCTCAGACACCAGCCATAAACTGCCAGACGCGTCTTCACACCTCACGCTGACAACGCTCATTTCTAAGCGATGCAGATGGCAGTTTCCACAGCTCACGCCGAGAAACGTAGCCGAAGAGCGCCGTGTCAGATGAAAATGTTAGACGATATGTCTGCCATCATGTCTGACTAGACGAATTATCACAGTATTTCGTCTCGTCCAGGGACTGACATATTACGCAATAAAATGCGTTCTCAGTATGAGAAAAGAAACAGGTAAACGTTAGAATGGGAAAATATATTTTGTCGCAAACGAACGAATGCGAAAAACAGGAAAAGGATAAAAGAGCGATAACAAAGTAGAGGACACGGGTAGAAAAGAAAAGAATATAGAAAATTTATTGATCATAAATCTCTATGCGACAGCATTTAACATCAATAAAAGAACAAAACTTAGTGTACAGTCCCAAGACTGGCTCTTATTGTATTTAGAATAATTTGTACAAGTCCTGACTTTTCGCAGATACAATCGTAACATTCATCACACATAGTACATGACTCTAACCACAGGTATTAAACAGTTAGGGGCAAACTCTCAATTAACATTGCATTAAAAATTCACAATTCAACATCACAACACTCAACTGTCCCGCACTAATTTCAATTATCATCTGTCCCAGTATCTTGCTACACTTTCTGTCCTTGCACGAGTTCAACCGAATCTTGCTGTCCATCATAAACTACCCACACAAACTCAAAGCATTCATTAACTCCCGACATTAATGAATACTATTCAAACATTTAAATAAGACTGCAGCTAACAATACCTGACACTCGCATGTCACGTCAGCAACAAAAGTATTCATACAACCAATACTCTCTTCATCCTTCTCCCACATATACCCACATCTTACTACTTCACAGAAGTGAAAATTGAAACGGTGATGAATGAAACTTATCTTCTAATTGAGCATAATTTCCTTGCATGGATCAAAATCAGCGTAATTTGTAAGGGAATTTCATACACGCCCGTTTCCAACAA
This sequence comes from Oreohelix idahoensis, assembly GCA_024509875.1. NCBI lineage: Eukaryota > Metazoa > Mollusca > Gastropoda > Stylommatophora > Oreohelicidae > Oreohelix > Oreohelix idahoensis. The sequence goes on along the minus strand of JAMPIV010013944.1, from coordinate 236,744 downwards.
TCCCTGAGGGAGAAAAACATAATTAAAGGATATAATGCTAGATTCCTAACGGCAAATTCCTACGACGACATGAGCAATAATTACAGTTATAATACCAGAGCAGGATGTGGGAGGATATTCATGCTGCACGACTGCATTATCTTAGGTTTAGTAGAGGGTTAGACACGTGCATGTAGGTCAGGAAGGATGGACAGGGGAGTGTGTCAATTATACACTGTATCTTTTTTTGTCCGACAGGAAGGAGAGATGTGTGATGTTTTATCATTCCTACCCTTCCTTTTGTTATGAGTATATGAGTATATGAAGAGGACTCCAGTATGACGGTGGTAAAACGGTAGAATGAACAAACACAAAATTGTAATACGTCTTACTAGGAGAAAGGACAAGAGAGAAAAAACCTAAGTTGCGGCCACAAGGCCTTCGTCAGAGACAGAAAAACAAACAAAAAATGTATTGTTTATTTATTTAGTTACAAACTTTTTTTCCTCTTCTCTCCCCATATTTATTCCCCTTTTTAAAATAATATTTCTTTTCCCTCATTAAGTTTTCCGGTCCTTGTTTTCATTATTTTTTATTTATGCTTTGAATTTACTATCCACTTTCGGTTTCCGGTTCAGTGGCAGACATTTTATTTCCAACATGTGACACATAGCAGAGAGTGTTTTCTCTTATTTTTTAAGTTTTATGTTTTCCACTTAATTCCCCCTTTCTTTCTCTTCTGGTTTTATTTTTGTCTGTCCCTGATGAAGGCCTTGTGGCCGCAACGTAGGTTTTTTTTCTTGTCCTTTCCCCTAGTAAGGCGTATTACAATTTGTTTGTTTGTGTGCTTTCTGTGCTTCTCTATGGTGCGGAATGCTGGAGAGTTACAGAGAAGGAAATGTCGAAATTGTCCTCTTTTCACACAACATGACTAAGAAAAATTCTCCGAATCTTTTGGCCGAATACCATCACCAACCAAGATCTGCTTACTCGGAGCAAGCAAGAGGACATGTACACCATCATAGCTGGCAGATGCTGGAGCTGGGTTGGCCATGTCCTCAGAAGAGACCCTGATGCCATCACAAGAACAGCTATGCTATGGACCCCTGAAGGAAAACGAAAGAGAGGCCCGACCAAAAACAACTTGGCGGAGGACTGTGGAGGCTGAGATGCAAAGAATGAACCAGAGTTGGGGCACTGTACGAAGGATGGCCACCGACCGAGCAAAGTGGAATCAATTTGTTGTTGTCTTACAAGACGCCACCAGGCGTGATGGCCACTGACTGCTTTGACGGTCGGTGGCTAAGGATCAAAGAAGAAATTCTTATTCTCTAATCCCCATATCTATTTTTTTTCTATAATCCCCACAGATAGTTTTTGTTCTATAATTCCCAATGATAGCTCTTATTCAATAATTCCCCACGATAGCTCTTGTTCTATAATTGGTGCAGGCTTCCTGAAAGGGGACCAGCTGCAGTGGGGTATCCATGCTCTGTAGGGAGCGCAAAGGAAAATGATGATGATTAGTACTTTTACATTATATTTTGTTCGTTTTCATTGGTTGGCCACCTCTATTTATGCTAATTTTTACACGCATGGTCTCTGACAAAGACTTTTTAGTCGTAACGTAGACTGTCATACCAAAATGTCAAGATAGTGTGTTGAGTTGGCTGGTTTCCCTAACACGTCTGCTTTCTTGTAGTGAGACTATATGGTGACCTACTTTGACCTAGTTCAAATTTCAGAATCCCTATTACTTCTCTTCCTTTTCTAGTGTCTAGTATGCTCTTTCCTTCATTCGTTCTTTCTTTCTTCTGAGTGCCTGTACTTTTCTAGTGTCTAGTATGCTCTTTCCTTTATTCGTTCTTACTTTCTTCTGAGTGCCTGTACTTTTCTAGTGTCTAGTATGCTCTTTCCTTTATTCGTTCTTACTTTCTTCTGAGTGCCTGTACTTTTCTAGTGTCTAGTATGCTCTTTCCTTTATTCGTTCTTACTTTCTTCTGAGTGCCTGTACTTTTCTAGTGTCTAGTATGCTCTTTCCTTCATTCGTTCTTACTTTCTTCTGAGTGCCTGTACTTTTCTAGTGTCTAGTATGCTCTTTCCTCCATTCGTTCTTACTTTCTTCTGAGTGCCTGTACTTTTCTAGTGTCTAGTATGCTCTTTCCTCCATTCGTTCTTACTTTCTTCTGAGTGCCTGTACTTTTCTAGTGTCTAGTATGCTCTTTCCTTTATTCGTTCTTACTTTCTTCTGAGTGCCTGTACTTTTCTAGTGTCTAGTATGCTCTTTCCTCCATTCGTTCTTACTTTCTTCTGAGTGCCTGTACTTTTCTAGTGTCTAGTATGCTCTTTCCTTTATTCGTTCTTACTTTCTTCTGAGTGCCTGTACTTTTCTAGTGTCTAGTATGCTCTTTCCTTCATTCGTTCTTACTTTCTTCTGAGTGCCTGTACTTTTCTAGTGTCTAGTATGCTCTTTCCTTCATTCGTTCTTACTTTCTTCTGAGTGCCTGTACTTTTCTAGTGTCTAGTATGCTCTTTCCTTCATTCGTTCTTACTTTCTTCTGAGTGCCTGTACTTTTCTAGTGTCTAGTATGCTCTTTCCTTCATTCGTTCTTACTTTCTTCTGAGTGCCTGTACTTTTCTAGTGTCTAGTATGCTCTTTCCTTCATTCGTTCTTACTTTCTTCGGAGTGCCTGTACATTTCCAGTAATTACGAAATCTCGAGCCTTGAACTGTCTTCTTTTCTCCACCATTTGTCTTTAAAACTATTTTATCACCATTGTTATGTCTCACTTATCTCCTGTTGGAGCATGGTAGCCGCCACTGCATTAACCCTCTTGCAAGAAGCTTGCGCCAAAACGTTCACGTGCTCTTGCAACAGTGACTTCTGTCGCAATATGTGTCACATGATGAGGTTGCCAGCTGTATAAAAAAACCACATATTAGTCGCCTCTAACACCTTACGACATGCCTGAAACAGCGGTTATGGTATTCTTTATTAGTCTTCTCATGAACCCCTTACGTGTTTAATGGTTCAATTCTCGCGACTCATGCATTTCCGAGGGCTCCCTCCGATTCTCCTGAAGATTTCTCATCCCGAATAGGGGGTCACGATCCTAAGTTTGGAAACCACTGTTCTATTCTGTCAGAGATCTAACAAGACAGAATGAACCATAGACATCCTGCGAGGAAGTTCCTAATATGCCATAGATTTTCACTACAGCCGGACATTTTCTCTCCAAAAATATTCTTCTTCTTCTTCTTCCGTCCTTAGCCACCGACCGTCAAAGCAATCAGTGGCCATTACGCCTAGTGGCGTCTTAGGGCAACAGCAGATAGGTTTTCTTTGCCATTGTTTCCCATCACGCCTATTGGCGTCTTTAGGGCAACGGCAAATCAATCCATTTGCTGTTGTTTCCGTAATCGAAGTGACTGGCAAATGGGTGATCAGCCCGTTGGTAAAAATATTAATATACACATTTTATTTCTAAACATATGACTGGCTTTTCACTGATTATTAACGCCTTGGTGATTTCCTTTCTCTTCAAAGACCGTCTGTGTGTGCGTGTAATATCTAAGTAAGTGGCATCTGTATGCGTGAGTGTATATGTGTCGCCTGTGTGTGATCTAGTAAGTTAGTCTAAGAAGCAGCCAAGCAGACGTGAAATTCAAATTTTTAATAACGAAATTTTCTCCGTCTTTACAATTCTCTCTACCTGTCTATTTGTCTGTCTGTTTGTAGGTCTCTCTATCTGTCTGCTTATCTGTCTCTCTGTTTGCCTGTTTGTCTGTCTATTTATCTGTTTGTCTGTCTGTTTGTCAGTCTGTCCGTCTTTCTGTCTGTTTGTCTGTCTTGCTTCCTGCCTGCCTGTTGTATCTCTCTTTGTTTGTCTGTCTGTCTGTCTGCCTGCCTGTTTGTCCGTATTGCTCTCTGTCTGTTTGTCTGTCGCTCTGCCTCTCTCTGTCTGTCTACTTGCCGGTCTGTCTGTCTGTTTGTCCGTCTTTCTCTCTGTCTGTCTGTCTCTCTTGTCAATTTGTCTGCCTGTCTGCCTGCCAGTCTATGTTTCCGTCACTCCATCCACTCGCGCGTCTATCTCTGTCTATTCATCTGTCTGTCTGCTTTCTGTCCATTCATCTGTCAGTCTGCCTCTCAATTTATACATCTGTCTGTCTATTTGTCTGTTTGTCTGCCTGTCCATCCGTCTATTCCCCGTTACTCTGTTGTCTCAGTGTACGTGTGGTCTCAACACAGAATCTCAGCACTTATTTTTTTTATTTTACGTTCGTTCTATGGTCACGTCCATTAACAACAAAATAACAATTAAAAAAAACCACAATGTTTTAATCTCTAATTCAATAATCTCAGCACAATGCTATAAGTAGACCCATTAGGGATAACATTATTCGATAATAGAAAGTATAAACAAACACCACAAATTATTGTAAAAATAGTTATTAACGAAACATTTTTAAGCTTGGAGAACGAGGGAGCGGAGGCAAGCTGAGATAACGTAGATATTTTCTACTGATGAAAAAAAATTAGCATATGTGATTTGATTTTGTGCCATTTCTAATTATCTGTTGTTGGTTGTTGTTGTTCTCAATGCCCCGCCGTTTGTCTCCTTTGTGCTTTCGCCGGACAATTTCGTGTAAATTTCCCGGGATAACTTCTACTTTCTCCTTTTACGCTCCTTAATGAGCATCAGAGTCCGTGTTGTTGCTCGGCGGTCTCTGAAAAGACGAAAAAATAAATTGCACGACTTCTTCGTCCAACATGTCGTAAAAATCGAATATTATGAGGCTGTACTTAAGGCTCGCAAACTCATCAATTAAAACAAACTGCTGAAGGTGTGACAGTGCAGTTATACACAATGAGATTTCCAGTCTATGTACGGGTAACTATTAGTCGCTCTTCACTACTTGCTTAACGAGATGTGGTTATGTTCTTTCTTCGCCTCTTAAGAGACTCTTAAAAAATACACAAGAAACTCGAATAACTTAATCATCATCATTATCATCATCATCATCATCACCATCGTCATTACCTTCATCTCCCTGTGGAGCATAGATTCAACAAATACCCTTCTGTCCTGTGCCATCCTCAAAGCGGTTCCATGTTTTCTGTATTCCTCTTATTTCTGTCTCCAGTTCATTTCTTTGTGTGCTTTTAGGTCTTTGTCTCTCTTAGCCTTGGAATTCTTAAAAAAAAACCTGTCTCACCTGTAAGAAGGTGTGTTCAGCCTGTGCCCTATCTATCGCCAGTCTTCTTCTCATTGTTTGTTCTACTGGCATGTCGCGCGTTGTCTCCCCTGTTCTGTAGTAGTGGTCCATTAATGACCCAACTCCGAGTAACATGGTGAAGGTTTTCAAAGGTATCAATCTTCGCTCAAGATTGCTCTTTGCAGAGATATAAAAAGAAAAACGATGCTTCTATTCCAAGCAATCTGACAGGAATATATAGAAAGGCAAGTATAACTTACTTACTTAGTCGTTCCCCTTCTACCGTGAGGTGTAGAGGTTTGGAAGAGAGCGCGCCAGACTATTCTATCAGCTGTCTTCTTCCTGGCCTGGTTCCATTCTAGTCCTCGGTCCTTCAAAGATTTCTAATGTTATCCTCCCAGCGGACTCTGGGACGTCCTGGAGGTCTGGATCCCTGGCTCTTTGTTTCCCATGCTTGTCGTGGTAGCCGATCTTCTCCCATTCTGCAGACATGGCCAAACCATCTTAGTTGGGACTGTTCTATTTGGGTCTGCAGCGGATGGGATTTTAGGTTTTGACGGATCGTCTGGTTGCGGACCATGTCTCTTCTTGTTACTTCAACCACTTTCCTCAAATACCTCATTTCTGAGGTTTGGATCTGGCTTTTGTGGGTTGTAGTCATTGCCTACGACTCGCATCCATATGTCAAGTATAACAACTAAATCATCTAAGTTGTTATAAACTTATTATTCTCCGCTCCTTCTGTGACAAAATGTTTGGACTCGTCTTTTATGAGCTAAAGGTGATTTAGCAAAATATTAATTTAGTAGCTCTCTGTATGTATGTATTTTTTTTTTAATTGAGGCGTAGAGGTGCAAATTTACTCAATAAGCGATAAACTCTAGATTTATATTTACATATTAACAGGTTTAATAATGAATTATTTGTTTAACAAGGTTAAAATTTAACAAAAAGTTATTTAACAAAAGACGTAAGCAGTGAATTGTTATCATCATTGGGTGATCTGGTGGTTATAAAAATGAAAATTTCCTTTAATTGAGCCAGTAGGGAGTACTGACGGTGTTGCAGTCATTTGGAATCTGGTTCTGTCACTGCTGCATCCCCTTAAAGTTTTGAACTGTTCCGTCTCTTCAGGAGTAGAATATTTTGGCAGCAGCACGTCCCTTGCAGCAAGGCCGGTTTAACTACTCAGGTTGCCAAGTCAAGTGTCGTCAAGACTGATGCAGGTGTCTAGCGTTGACTGCTGGCAACGTGTACCAAAAGCTGAGAGAAAACAAATGTCTCTTTTAAGAATCGTGCTTTGTGATATAAACAACAGGCGACCTCCGCTTCCCTTCGCTATTTCACCTTCCTCGGAAATCTGCCCGATATCCCTGAGCATCAAAACTGAGCCCATAGAGGCAGATGTAAGTGCTGTACAAGAGCGTAAAGCTTCAAATTTATCATTCTATACATACATAAATATACATATAAAACACTTAAAATGTTCTTATAACAAATATATACACCATGGTGTAATTAACATCCACATCCTGCTCCCTATGGAACATGAGGTTACCTCTGTAATTGATTTCTTTTGAGGAAACTCGCAAGAAGTGTTCACTAATTCTTCCAGTGGTGGTTTATGTGCCAGCTCTCTTATATGATGAAGCTGCCAGCCTCATGTGCAACTTTACATCCACAAGCAATTTATACATGCCAAATGCAAAAATGAATACTAAAATACTACAATGTACATATTACAACTTACCCCTTCAAGTGAGTTAGGTGTCTAACACTTGATCCCAGAACTTTGGGCGCTAAGTGATAACTGGAGTTACTCCTTTCTAATGTTAGAATTCACTTTCAGTCCTTTTGACCTGCACTATGTTGAGATCCTAAATATTACTAGTTACTGGCTGTCTTATAATTTCTACTTAAAATGCTCAAACTGGCATTTTGCCACCACAAACAGGACTTCCCGTGAGGTTCTGAATAAGGGTGACCCAATTATAATTAAGTTTAAATTAATATTCTAATATCAAACCAACCCACAAAGTAAGAGTCTGATTTTGGTAGGGGTGTCCCCCATCCTCCTCATTTTGAACATATTAATTGACCTTATAAAGTATTGCCGTTTCATTTTTACTTGTTTACCACAATCATAAAACATGCGATCTGACTTAGATTATTACAACTGATAATTGCTTCCAAGCGTGTTATAATTATATCGCTGTTTATTGCAATCTGCCGAAATCGATTATGTAACTTTCTCGTGTTCCAGTACTCAAGATGGATAAATAACAACATCACAAGGAGGGGGGACTGTGTTTTTCACGTAACACCCTACGCTATCTCTCACAAGAAACATCTGAGTTACCACTATCAGAGACATTCCACAGGTGTTTGTCGCCATTTGCCGGATGGCGGAAATAAAATACCTGCTTATCCATAATTAGTTCGTTTGGCTATTTAGACTATCAGACACATTTACCGTCTGGCTGGAAGTCGTTACGTAATGTGACAAGCGATAGCCTGCTTATTTCGTCCGCGTTTGGTGTTTAAAATAAATAAACTTCCCAGTGAACAAACAGAGGTCAATGCGTCATTGTCCACCCGCCGTCGCATAAGGTGACCAGGTCTGGAGTGTTCTTACGAAAATTAAGATTATTATCGGTCAATACAGATGAAGAAGTAAAGAAGTGACTAGAAGAAGTGAAAAAAATGTTGCTCAAATGAAAAATGTCAGATAGGAATGGAGAAAGGAAAATTGGACGACAGGATAGGACGTTCATTACGTCTCATGGCGCTTGTCTAGTTTTTATCAGTTCCAGACTGGGGATTTTGTCAATCCTTCTATACTATGCAAACAACCTTTTATTAAGGTCAGTTACTGTCGTTCAACTTACTATAAATTTTACAAAACAAATAACGAAGAGTTGCAGTGAATAACTGTCTTAAATTATAAGGAATAACTTTATGCGAAACTGCAGCTGTCTCTATAACACACAAAATGAATGCAAACCAACGTGTTTGATTGTAAGTCTTTAGAGAAAGATTTAAGGAAAACCACACAAATGGAAAACAGAAAATGGAAAGCGGAGAAAAAATAAATTAAATCGCGGAAAAAATATGTTAAAACAGTTTTATTGTGGAAAAAAACTAAGACAAGAGAAACATTTAAGGGTGCAAGAAAATTGGTCAATGAATAATAGACTAACTTGAGCACTGATTAATTAATCAATAAAACATATTTAAAAACCAAATGAACAGGATGGACAGGTAGACAAAGAATAATATCAAGAGAAAAGACTAATAGAGAATTAGAGCACACGAGAAAGAAAAAAACTTATGGAAACGAATAAGGCTCTTATCATTAAAATTCATTTTTAAATTTCTCTTCAGTGTTTTTAATATTTCTGTTTACCATATTTTATTTTTCATTAAAAGAACCGTATCCCCGTAGTCAATATTCTTTTACTCGCACCATCTTTCTCTTTCCTACTGAGGACTAAATTGACTACATCCATCAAAGGACGACCACTCTAAGAAGAATTATCTAGTGGCTGCCATATTGATTCTGTTAGGTCTGTGACGAAAAATGAAGCTCTAGTTTGTCTTTACGCGGAAAATTCTAAATGCCTGGGAAAATCTTTCCCATCTGTAGCAGAAATTTAGGAACAAGAGCTTACAGGCTATCAAAACTCTACGGGCACTCTAAATACTTTAGATGAAGAGAGAAAATTGTAGAGACCCAGTTCAAGCATCCAGAACTGACACAATAAGTGACCATGTCGTCTTTATTAGTCACAAGATGTTTCTGGTAATTTAAGTCCTTATTATTATTATTATTATTATTATTATTCCTTTGGCCATAGACCGCTTAAGCAGTCCACAGCCACAACACCTTGCGGCGTCATAGGGCAACAAGAAATTGTCCGTTGTTCCATCACACCTAAAGGCGTACAATTGAACAACAAACTTAACAAATACGTAAATGCAGTACAAAAGCAGATATATTGCTACCGTGGGGCAGTGAAGTGCTAGAGGTTACATTATACTAGGTCCAGCTTTGAGACGCAGTACGACCAGTTATGCTCCTCCCTGCTTTTGCCTTTTCTAAGTCACTATCAGAGTCAGGTACCTATTTACAGCTGGATAGACTGGAGCCTGGCGTCAATTACTTTGAACGGATGGCACATGACATGGCTGGATGCGAGTTTGTTGAAAGTCTATGCTCCAAATCGAGCTAAAGGGCGATGATGGTGATGATACTTGGATGATAAAATAATGATTAGTTGATGATGTTGGTATGATGATGATGATGATGGCGATAGTGTTGACGAATACGTGAATACATCTATGCTAGCTCCCTGCAAGTGGGCCATTTACATTAGCTTAAGTAGCGAAAATCGAACAGAGAAAACACAAAAAGAAAAAAACAACTATTTTATTGCAGTCGTCAAAGAAAGCACTTGAGTGTTTTTAACAGCACTTTCCAGCTTCCAGTTGACGTCATAACATCATAAATTGGTCCACTAATATTCCAGAACGGAAAATATTAATGCTTCTTAACTTTTTCATCATTTTTTTTTCATTCGTTCTTATTACAACTGCCGCTTTTGATTTCAATTTTTTCGTCCTCTATTTATTTTCCTCCTCATAATTATAATCTTTCTTCCGCACTTCCTTTTTTCTTTTTTTAAAATCTTCTCTTCTTCCAATAGAACTAGAACCATTTTCTTGTTGTTGTTATCCCAACTAACATAATTACCGATCTATGTTACGTCGGTCGGTCTCACTCAAAATCTAGTAACTCGCGCCAGAAAAACAAGTGCGCAACGCACGGTGTGCAACTTGCGCGGCGTGGGTGTTATATAAAACAAATGCTTTGGTTTTATTTTTATTTTTTTAATTCTTTCACGAAATTAGTAGCGCTCGACACAGAAAAAGTGCGAAAAAATTGGTGTGCATGAGCCAATAACATACCAAAGTGAATTGTATTTTCGGACACGGCCAGCTCTATGTCGCCCTCGCCCGATGTACAAATCATGAAAACTTCAAAGTTTTTGTTAAAACCACTTGTTATCAGGGAACACTCTTTGAAAACAATCCACGCACTTTCACACGAAATGTTGTCATCAAAGAACTTTTAGATTGAATCTAAAATAACATAATTCTCGCCGTGTGTACGTTCGTCACAGCTGAGGAATGCAAACCGTGTTGAAAAATTGTATTGTTTCCATTATATATACTCTCCCGAAAATAGTTACAAGCAATAAAGAAAAGCGTTCAAATGACGGTGTTCATGAACAGTTTGATAGCACTGTATAATAGAAAGAAACCAAAAACACTCTAAGAATGTACTTCTATCTGCTCATCCGGGACCGAAAACAGCACTTCTTCTTCTTCTTTGATCCTTAGCCGCTGACCGTCAAAGCAGTCAGTGGCCATTACGCCTAGTGGCGTCTTGTAGGGCAACAACAAATTGATTCCACTTTGCTCGGTCGGCGGCCATCCTTCGTACAGTGCCCCAACTCTGGTTCATTCTTTGCATCTCAGCCTCCACAGTCCTCCGCCAAGTTGTTTTTGGTCGGCCTCTCTTTCGTTTTCCTTCAGGGGTCCATAGCATAGCTGTTCTTGTGATGGCATCGGAGTCTCTTCTGAGGACATGGCCAACCCAGCTCCAGCGTCTGCCAGCTATGATGGTGTGCATGTCCTCTTGTTTGCTCCGAGTAAGCAGATCTGTTGATGATGGTATTCGGCCAAAAGATTCGGTGAATTTTTCTTAGGCAATGTTGTGTGAAAAGAGGACAATTTCGACATTTCCTTCTCTGTAACTCTCCAGCTCTCCGCGCCATAGCGAAGCACAGAAAGCACACAGCTCTGATATAATCCTAATTGTGTGCTTGTGCTGTACTGAGAGGACTTCCAGATGTTGTTTAGACTAAAAAAGGCTGTTCTTGCTTTGCTCATTCTGTTGTTGATGTCTTATTTGCTCCGCCGTCTGGTGTTACTGTGCATCCTAGGTATGTGAAGGCATCTGTCTGTTTCAGTTGCTGATTCCTTACTGATATGGGCTCAGGGTTGCTCACATTGAGCGTCATGACCTCTGTCTTCTTTAGGTTGATGTTCAAGCCCACCTGCTGGCTAAACTTATTAAGTCTATCCTTTTTTTCATGGATGTGTTGATGTGAATGTGCTAGCAGTGCAATGTCATCTGCATATTCCAGATCTTCTAATGTAGAAAATGTAGTCCATATTATTGCTCTTGGATTGCCCTCTGTTGTCTGGCGCATCACCCAGTCTATGACTGTTAAAAATAGAGTGGTTGATAAGGGGCATCCATGTCGTACTCCTGTCTTTACTTCAAAGGTTAGGTTGCTCTGCCCAATGCTACACGTAAAATTGGCATAAAGGCTTGTTATGATTGACATTATGCAGCTTGGAATTCATAAGCTCTCAGTATTTTCCATAAACTGTCCCTATGTATACTGTCAAAAGCCTTTTCAAAATCAACGAAATTAATGTACAGCTGTCTTTGCCATTCTGAGCACTGCTCTATTATGTTCCTGAGGGTAAATATATGATCTACACATCTTCTGTTCTTTCTAGTTCCTGCTTGTTCTGTCCTCAGTTTGTGGTCTACTGCTTTTGAGATTCTCTGTATAATTATTCTGCCTAGTATTTTGCTGGGAACTGAGAGAAGAGTTATTCCTCTCCAATTATTGCAGTCTGCAAGATCTCCCTTCTTGGGCAATTTGACAATTTTTCCTTTTCTCCACTCTGTTGGTGTGGTCCCTGTTTTCCAGACTTGGGCAAATAGTGGTTCTAATAGTTCTGCTGCTATCTCTGGGTCTGTCTTAAATAGCTCTGCATTTAAGTTATCATGACCAGGAGCTTTTCCATTCTTTAACCCTTTGATTGATGTGATGATTTCTTCTTTTCGTGGCATGTCTGTATTAACATCTAGATCATTTTCAGCCTCAGGAACATTCAATTGTGTCTCTGGTGGTTCCTTTTCACAGTTTCTCTGAAATGCTCTGCCCATCTTGTTTCCTGTCCTTCTACTGTCGTGATGAGATTTCCGTCCTTATCTCTTACTAATGTAATATTGTTTGCACCTCGTTTTCCACTGATGAGTTTAGTTATTTTGTATACAGTGCTTTGTTCATTTCTCAGTGCTGCCTCTTCTGCCTGTCTTGCAAGGTCATCCAGAAATGTCCTTTTGTTAGCACGGGTTTGACGTTTAACTACCTTGTCAAGCTGACTGTAGTGTTCACTATATATTGCCTTTAACCTGGGAGACTTAGCTTCTGTTTTCTTTCTTTTCATTTCCTTTCTCTTCGCTATGGTGTTTAGCGTATCTGGTGTTATCCAGTCTTTGCTCTTTCTTTCCTGGAATCCTAAGCATTACTTGCTGCTTTCCTTGTATATTGTTGAGATGGTGTTGAATCTCTGGTCAACATCATCGGTTTCTGTTCTTTCCTGGCTTTTGATAATCTCATATCTTCTCTTTACGTCGACCACGAAAGCTTTTCTGGTGAGGGGATCCTTCAGTTTCGTGATGTTGTATCTTTTCTGTTTGACTGCAACTGGTCCAGCAGCTCTGAGTTTCACTTTTAGTCTTGCTACTACTAGGTGATGATCACTTCCCACATCTGCGCCTCTTCTTACTTTCACGTCTTGTAGTGCATGTCTCCATCTGCCATTGATCATTATGTGATCTATCTGGTTTCTGTCTCGTCCGTTTGTTGATTCCCATGTTAACTTGTGCACTTCCTTGTGTGGAAAAAGTGTTCCTCCAATGACCAGGTTGTTAATACTGCAGAAGCTTATTAATTTGTCCCCATTCTCATTTGCTGTTCCACTGCCACATTTCCCCATTACTCTTTCGTTATAATTGCGTGCAACTTGCGCGGCGTGGGTGTTATGTAAAACAAATGCTTTGGTTTTATTTTTTTATTTTTTTTTTTTATTCTTTCACGAAATTAGTAGCGCTCGACAAAGAAAAAGTGCGAAAAAATGGGTGTGCATGAGCCAATAACATACCAAAGTGAATTGTATTTTCGGACACGGCCAGCTCAATGTCGCCCTCGTCCGATGTACAAATCATGAAAACTTCAAAGTATTTGTTAAAACCACTTGTTATCAGGGAACACTCTTTGAAAACAATCCACGCACTTTCACACGAAATGTTGTCATCAAAGAACTTTTAAATTGAATCTAAAATAACATAATTCTCGCCGTGTGTACGTTGGTCACAGCTGAGGAATGCAACCGTGTTGAAAAATTGTATTGTTTCCATTTTACACACGAAATGTTGTCATCAAAGAACTTTTAAATTGAATCTAAAATAACATAATTCTCGCCGTGTATACGTTGGTCACAGCTGAGGAATGCAACCGTGTTGAAAAATTGTATTGTTTCCTTTATATATACTCTCCCGAAAATAGTTACAAGCAACAAAGAAAAGCGTTCAAATGACGGTGTTCATGAACAGTTTGATTGCACTGTATAATGGAAAGAAACCAAAAACACTCTAAGAATGTACTTCTATCTGCTCATCCGGGAACGGAAACAGCACACTACTGTATAATTAAAAACCCATCAAGTTTGACGGGTTATTGCTAGTAATTTTTATAATTGTTATTATATCACGCGATGTCATCAAGGCATGTAAGGAGAGAACAAGAAAGTATTCAGTGGGGTACTGGAAGATGAGACAGGTCTATATTTCGGAGCTGGCATTTGCTGATGATGTTGCCCTGATTGCTAAATCAGAGGCACATCTCCAATCCAACCTGCAAGTCTGGAAGGAAGAGCTGGAGAAGAGAGGGATGGTCATAAGCAGCTCTAAAACAAAATCCATGGTGATATCACGAGAAGAAAGAAAACATCAGATTAAGTTGGGAGAACAGGTCCTGGAGCAGGTCGACCACTTTAAATACCTCGGAGCTATTATAGACCGAAAGGGAGGCATCAAAGAAGAGTTGGCCACTCGAAAAGCAGCGGCTGGGAGACTTTTTCAGGCCATAAATCGTGGATTCCTCAGCAAGAAAGAGGTTGGTAAGAAAACGAAGATGGCTGTATACCGCTCCACCTATGTCCCAGTCTTGACATATGGATGCGAGTCGTGGGCAATGACTACAACCCACAAAAGCCAGATCCAAACCTCAGAAATGAGGTATCTGAGGAAAGTGGTTGAAGTAACAAGAAGAGACATGGTCCGCAACCAGACGATCCGTCAAGGCCTAAAATCCCATCCGCTGCAGACCCAAATAGAACAGTCCCAACTAAGATGGTTTGGCCATGTCTGCAGAATGGGAGAAGATCGGCTACCACGACAAGCATGGGAAACAAAGAGCCAGGGATCCAGACCTCCAGGACGACCCAGAGTCCGCTGGGAGGACAACATTAGACAATCTTTGAAGGACGAGGACTAGAATGGAACCAGGCCAGGAAGAAGACAGCTGATAGAATGGTCTGGCGCTCTCTCTTCCAAACCTCTACACCTCACGGTAGAAGGGGAACGACTAAGTAAGTAAGTAAGTTATTATATCACGTGTAGTTTCCGAGCGTCTGTGAGAGACAGAGAAAAAATATGGCTACTGTCACTTCAGGCATCATAGGAGACGACTAAAGCATGAGCCTGGCAACTTCAGCATGTAAATAATTTACTATAGTAATCACCGGTACCGGAGCTCATGAATAGTTTTGGGGCAGGTTTCCTGTAAGGAGACCAGCTGCAATGATAGTTCTTTGTTCCATTGTGACCGTGCAGGTGTCCCTACTAGTTGATAGCTATAACTAGGTGACTGAGTCAGGCCTAGTTATCTATTATTTACTTTGTTTCTTTCTTCCAAGTGAGATTGTTTCTCTTACTGGCCCCCTTGTTCCGCCAGAGATGATAGTTCTTGGATGAGAATAGGTTCGTCTTTTGCTCAACCCAGACCACGTTCTTCCCTCCTTGGTGGTGTATAGTGACTGATGCGTATAGGGTGTTCTATTATTTCTATCTTTCCTAATACTCAATTCTAATATCTCTCCATTCCTTATTCTCTTCTCACATCAAAGCAACTGGAGTGATGTGATTCAAATTCAACAAGCAACCTTTATTTACATAAGATAATGCATGATCATCCAACATAATACATCAGCTACAGTTCACAATTTCAATGTCCTCAAGTCTTCCGCTTGATTCAAACACATATCTCAAAGCTTAGTTATATATTGTTTCTCTTGCAGCCTCTTGCATTTCGTGGTATACCTAGCTTAATAAAGTTCCTTCTCCTTTTATTTTACTATTTTGCTCATATTTTCTACAACAGTTCTTCTAAATCCTTGGAGTCATGTTCTCTCCCAATCTCACTCTAGATAGGTTTAACTCCTCTAAATGCAGCATATAAAATTCAATAGCTACACCTGAAATAAACAATGTCCAATACCAAAATGGCTTCCACCATACTTACTCTTGTATGAGAGAGCGCATGAGATGTTTCGTGAATGTCAGACTCACTTGTGGTGGCGTCTCCATACTTACTCTTATATGAGAGAGCGCTTAATAGATTTCATAATTGTGAGTGCTGTGAACCCTTTGATCGATACAATCTCGTTTAATGGCAATGCCTCATCTTCTTGGCATGACAGCCCATCCTGGCTATCTGATAATAAAAGTTATTATTTCTTTAGGCTTTAATATTGACCTTGACTCAATATTATCTTCTTTAGCTCGCTCCCTTAAATGCGAGCGTCGTTAGCTTGCGACAAATTTGCTGAAAGTCAAGAAAATAGTTCAAAGTTTTGTTCTTACCATTTTAAACGAAGTCCAGCACCTATCACGATCCTACTAACACCACCTATCAGCTAATCCTACAGTTGATCACACAAATTATTAATCAATTCTAAATGTTCTCCTGAATTCCTATTTCTAAACAATTCTAAATCTAGCTATTTCTGTAGCCCTTCTGCAAACCGCAGGTTTCACATTTCTTGAGAGCTCAGCGAAACTTGACTTGCCCGGTCAACTTCTCTGGTAGGACTGATCTCTAATCGTCCTTCAATTTCCTATCTGATGGTCCAAAAGTTGTTTTAGTTAATACGATTGGTCCGTTGTTCAGTTCACTCACCAATCGGCACGCTTAATTGTAAGCTGTCCACTCCGTGAACTGTGCTCTATAACTGTTTACTTCTAGTCACTATTTTCACGTGCGTTTTACTCTGCTCTGTGTTCCCTTAACTCACTAAACCTGTAAAGGGCGCTAATATTCATAGTTATTCCCCTTAGCACTTTTTACCTTAGTTTCATTAATCCTTCTATATCTCTATTAAAACTGGTCTGATATGCAAATTTGGTAAACTTTAATGATGTATACTTATATTACTTTAAGGTCTAAAAAGGTTCCCTCCCTTACAAAAAACACTACATTTACTTTTTATTATCTCCCATGTTAAGAACAAATAAGTTATCACTTAGATTATTCTGATTTTCTAACCCATTTTTATATACTCTTTCATCTTGTTAACACCAAATAACTGTTCGACTGACTTAAACATACAGTGTATTTTACACTGTACAACCCCACGGCCTAATATCTGGCCTTTGGCTGGGATCATGTGTCTACACACAGGGACCAGTAGTGACATTTATGTCATGAGGTCCTTTGTATGGAAACATAGAAGATCACTACAATGACACATGGTGTCATTGGGTCTTCGTGTGTTGGGACATGTGGTCTTGACCAGAGCCGGGTATGGGCAGGGGCCAATGCAACCTCATGCGAGGAAAAAATATGCAACCTCGTGCGAGGAATATTTAAAAAAAAAAAAAAAAAAAAAAGGTGACACCATAGGGAGCAAAAACGGAGATGGTTGTTGTTATTATTGTCATATTTCTTTTTTCCTGCTTTCAGAACAATAGGATCAACATTTTATTGGCCTCTTTGGAAAACGTCTGCGTCAAAACGCTTCATATTCTCCAGCACCTGTTTTTTCCTGTAGCAATTTATTTGTTATGACACGGTTGTGACTCCATGACCAGACTTCCTTGGTGGCAATTTATTACATGCTTGGTGTGTTCTTTGTTTTCTAATATCTCAACCCCAGATATCCTTGTGCTCCATAGGGGCCTAAAATAATCTTCTTCTTCAAGTAGCTTGTCAGCTGCCAAAGGTGATCATGTCCATGCACAACTTCCTGTCATCAGTGTGTGTTTATGTATCTATTCTGTTGTTGACTGCGTCTTTAACGATATCAACCTGTCCAACCTCATCTCGTTTTGTTGTTCTCTGCTTCTTTTACACTTTCCTTTTGTCACGATATATTCTAAACGACATCTTCTTATGATGTGCCCAAAGAAAGTAGATAGTGTTTTCTTCTATTATCAATTATTAGCTTCCTTTACGTCTGGGTTTCTTAACGTATGCTCCATGGACCCCTTAGGTGTCAATGAATGGATTCTAGGGAATCTGTCAACATAGCCTAAAATTTACCATGTAACATTTTATGTTATGCTGTTATGTGAATTTTACTTCCAAGAAGGGGTCCATATCCTTCATTGGCCATTCAGAGGGGTCGATAGCTTTCATTGGACAATCACATGTGTCCATATCCTTCATTGGGCAATCAAAGAGGTGCATAGCTTTCATTGGACAAAGACGTTCATAGCCTTCATTGGACAATCAAAGGGGACTATAGCCTTTACGAGTCATACATGTCAATAGCTTTCATCAGACAGTCAAAGGTGTCGATATCCTTCATCGGACAATCAAAGAGGTATATGTCATAAATCTGACAACCAAAGAGGTCTATATCCTTCATCAGACAATCAAAGAGGTCTATATTCTTCATCAGACAATTAAAGGTGTCCATATCCTTAATCAGACAATCAAAGGTGTTCAAATCCTTCATCAGACAATCAAAAAGGTTCATATCATACATCAGACAATCAAAGGTGTCCATATTCTTCATCAAACAATCAAAGCTGTCTATATCCTTCATCTGACATTCAAAGGTATCCATATCTTTCATCAGACCAACACAGGTGTCCGTATTCTTAATCAGACAACCAAATAGGTCCATATCCTTCATCAGAAAATCAAAGATGTCCATATCCTTCGTCAAATAATCAAAGAGGTCTATATCCTTCATCAGACAATCAAAGAGGTCTTTATCCTTCACCAGACAATCAGAGGTCTATATCCTTTATCATCCAATCAAAGGTGTCCTTATCCATCTTCAGACAATCAAAGAGGTCCATATCCTTCATTAGACAATTAAAGGTGTCCGTATCCTTCATTAGACAATTAAAGGTGTCCATATCCTTCCTCAGACAATAAAAAGTGTCCATATCCTTAATCAGACATCAAAGGTTTCCATATCCTTCATCAGACAATCAAAAGGGTCTATATCCTTCATCACACAATCAAAGAGGTCTATATCCTTCATCAGACAACCAAAGAGGTCCATATCCTTCATCAGACAATCGAATGTGTCCATATCCTTCATCAGACAATCAAAGGTGTCCATGTCCTTCATCAGACAATCGAATGTGTCCATATCCTTCATCAGACAATCAAAGGTGTCCATGTCCTTCATCAGACAATCGAATGTGTCCATATCCTTCATCAGACAGTCAAAGACGTCTATATCCTTCATCAGACAGTCAAAGACGTTTATATCCTTCATCAGACAATCGAAGGTGTCCATATTCTTCATCAGACAATCAAAGAGGTCCATATCCTTCATCAAACAATCAAAGGTGTCCATATCTTTCATCAAACAATCAAAAAGGTCTATATCCTTCATCAGACAATAAAAGGCGTCTATATCCTTCATCAGACAGTCAAAGACGTTTATATCCTTCATCAGACAATCAAAGAGGTCTATTTCCATTATCAGACAATCAAAGAGGTCCATATCCTTCATCAGACAATTAAAGAAAGAGGTACATATCCTTCATCAGACAATAAAAGGAGTCTATATCCTTCATCAGACAGTCAAAGACGCCCATATCTTTTATCAAACAAGCAAAAAGGTCTATATCCTTCATAAGACAATACAATCAAAGGTGTCCATAACCTTCATCAGACGATCACAGAGGTCGTATCGTTCATAAGACAATACAATCAAAGGTGTCCGTATCCTTTATCAAACGATCAAATGGGTCCATATACTTCATCAGACAATCAACGGTGTCCATATCCTTCATCAGACAATCAAAGGTGTCTATATCCTTCAGACAATCAAAGAGGTATATATCCTTTATCAGACAATCAAAGAGGTATATAGCCTTTATCAGACAATCAAAGGAGTCCATGACACACAAAAGGTTAAGAAACCCTGCTTAATGAATTAGCTTATTTCAGGACATCCTCAGTAGCTGTCCATGAAAGTCGTAAACTTCTTCTGTAAATCCATATCTGTATGGCCGTCATGCTGTTCTTGTTTGTTTACTGATTTTCCATGACTTACTTCCATATGACAAAATTGGCTCTGTATAACACCGAGGAACCTTATTTCTTAATTCATTTGGTAATGATTTGTTACATAATATATTTTTGATTGTATGACACGCTACTTTTTCCTGGGCTGCTGTACTCCGCATCTTTGAGATATATTTGTTAGTTGATGTTACTAGCGTGCATTATATTTGAATACAACAGAAGGTCACCAGGTTGGAAATGATGACAAGAACCAGACAACTTCCAGTGTAACAACAGACGTGAAAACGATGCTCGCAATAGATAGGACACACATTGATGAAACCAGTTGATAGCATTACAAGGCAGTCCTTGTTCTGGAATCTCCAGGGAAAGAGAGGTAGAGGTAGACAAAAACACACGGAGAAGAGAACTGGAGACAGAAGTTAAAATGGTGAGGAGAACGTGGAAAGAACTTGAGCTGATGGCACATGACAGTAGGATTTGGTGGCACGTGACATTCGGATTTGGTGGCACGTGACAGTAGGATTTGGTATGTGTTTGTTGAAGGTCTAAGCTCCTTGAGGAGATAAAGTGTTTTTATTGATGTATTTGAATCTGCTAGTGTGCTTTAAAACGAACCTACTTGCTTCGATATATTAAAAATAAAAATATTAACAATTATCATCGTCATCATCATCATTATAATAAATACTATTATTATATTTGCCCTGTGTATTCTCGGGGGTCTCTCGTGAGATAAAGACAGAACAGGACTACTGATGTCTCAGGCATGTCGTACAAGGCAACTAATATGAGGTTGTGGTTGGTGCTGGCACCTCGTTGTGTAAAACATATTGTGACAGAAACCACCGCTGTAAGAGCATGCGCATTGCGTGGTGCACGTTTCCGGCAAGGATGAGTTACTGTGGTGGCAATAGAGCGAAAAGGAAAATTATGATTATTACTTTTATTTTATTTTTACAGCAACGTTCTCCTAATCTCATGTCTATTTTTCTTTTCTTTTTTTTCATTCCCTTCATTCCTCTCGTTTTGTTAAATATCTTCTTCATTTTTCGTGTTTTATTTTTGTTTCGTTTTTAATTGTGTTCCTCCCTGCTGTTCAGATAACGCTCCATTGACGCTTCTATTAACTAAAGTGCAGCACAACGTCAAATATCTCAGAGCTGGTGCCTTGTTGGCGCCGTAGACAGCTTTCAGTAGGCTGCAGTTCGTTGCCACAAACTACACCCAACCCATTCAATGGCCAAAAGAAAATAAAAAAGCTTAATACAGTTTGGTGGTTATTCGAAAACAAGCCGAAGAATTTTTATTTAAAGAAAAAAAACAAAAACCTGCCCCTCGTTTCCGGGGATCTCGGAAAGACAGAGAAATAATTCGACAACTTAACCATCAGGTACAATGCGACAAATATGAAGTTTTGTGAGGGCTAGCAACCTTGTCAGGTTAAAACAACTTGCCAATGAAATCTCTGCTGCAGGAGCATGTGACTGGTTTGTGCAAGCTTCTTGCAAGGGGACATTTTGCAGTGGTGATTCCTGTGACAGATGAAAATTGAAGCTACAATTTAATCGCACCGGCGCCCCTCATTTTGTTGAAATCAAAATCGCCAGCGTGGGTTCCACGTGCTTCCCTAATTAGCATGTCCAAGTGAGCGCGCTGTAAGCCATTTCATTCGCCCTCTGTCTTAATTTTAATTTAGCCACGTCTACGGTCTTCTCTCATGAGCCATTATAATTAGCAATCTCTAGATCTCTTATTGTCATTCCTTCAAAGAGGCGGGAAGAGGCGGCACCGGCGGTCAGTTATCGACGTCTTTTGTAGTCACTAAGAGAGAGCGAGTTCTGTAACACCTCTGATTAACACCAGAACGAGAACCGTCTACGCGGGGAAGAAATCTCTGCAAGAACGGCGGAGCCTGGCGGCGAAGTTGTGAAAAATAGCTTTGATTCACGGTTAGACCGCAAAAGTTCCCGAGAATCAGGCAGAGATAAAAAATCTCGCATGTAGCTAACGATTTCTATTCATTTAATATATAAAGGCATCTCTTAAAAATTCAGTTATCAATAGCGCCAGAGATTTGTAGAAAGTACCTAGCTCATATATGAGAGCCAAACAAGAATTTTGGATTTCTTTTATACGTGGAGATTAATTCTTTCCTTGTGGTGCGGTAATAATATATTAGAGTTTTTGAGTGATTTAATCGTTAAAGTTTCTTCATTATATTTCACTGGGATTTTGTGTTAAGCTGAATAACGTATTAAATAAACTTAGAGCTAAATTTTCTCCAGCCGTAAACGTAATTTAATTTCTTGCTATTTCCCAGTAGGAGAGGCTTAAAATATTATAAGACGCTAGACGATCGATAATTTGTTTGATACCATTTATTTCTATTTTCATCATGCTTAAATTTTAAGTGACTAGTGTTCATAACTCGTGGTTTTTTTTTTTTATATGGATAATTAAATACCGAGTGATTTACAGATCTTACCTAAAACGCGGGTGTTAGAATATAATTATAATATAATTACCTGTTATCTATTCTCTTTTATATAGGTAGATCATACCTTTGCGATCCAGCGGTTCTTATAGAGATGTATGGCCAGATGTCTTATGGCAAACATTTTCGGTGAAAATCTGATGTTGGAGACCCTTCGCGGTCCTCCTTCTCCATCCATGAGAGTGGTTAAATAACCAGAACACTTCAATGTAAAATCTTTACTGGAACGGGACTATGCCAGAAGATTTTTCCATCTTATCCATATAAATATTACTGGCTTGATGTGGCAGAACTTACAGCACTAATTTTCTTCAAAAAACCATATGACAGTAAAGTTTTCCTACCACCTATTCTAGAGAAAGAATGAATTCACGGGTCATACTCGGCTATTTCTTTCCGAGAACAGCCTGGGAGTAACACTCTGTTGTTTTTTTACACATTCACTACGACGGAGAGAGTCACAGCCACTGGAGGCTTGACCACTCCGAAAAAACTATATTAACTTATAAATTCCAGGACAGTGCCACCACATAGAAAAACTTATCCCAAACCAATACCTGCAGTACGAAGAGGTATACCCAGGAAAAAAATAATCAACGCACCAATTCAATAGCAGTTGCCTAAACGGAGAGTCTGTGGCTGAACTGGACAAATAATAGGACTCATAATAGTCTTAAATACAATGTGTTTGATAAATTCCATGAAATGTATGCAGCGTTGGCAGAGGGGTAAACATAACTGAAGTGAGCTCACTGTGAAACAGAACGAAAGAACTTATTTCTTAAGTTACTACTAATATAACATCTTCTTTTTTTATTTATCTCTCACTATTCTGAATGCCCACGGGATAGTTAAATCAAGGACTTACTTTACCCGTCCTGACTGCCCCCTACTCCCATTGTTAATTATTTGATCTTTTTGGGTATATTACCTCGGGTGGGATCTTTCTAAATTTTCCTATACAAGAGGGAAGGCCTATTAGATTTATATTTTCATTTCTCTGATGTAACTAAAATGTATTGACCAATGCTTTTCTTGATGTTGTGATATTTAGCGAAAATAAATGTAATGAACCTTACTCTACAGTGTCGGTGAAACCCCTGATATATATAGCAACTATAGCCCTGGTCAAAGAAAGATAACCCTTAGAAATTAATAGTAAGATAACTCTTAGAAATTAATAGTTAGCTCCCCTTAATCAATAGGCGAAGATCTAGGCATTTGTTGACACTTCAGTGTGTACAGAAGCTTGCACGGACTGAGTGCTTTTTATAAGCACAGTGGAGAACTGGTTTTCGAGCGGGACACAGCAGACTTGCAGATCAGTGAGTTTTCCTTCTTATAAGTTGAGAACTATCCCTTTCTGCAAGTGTAACCTTTTCACACGACTAAGTCAAGATATATTGGAAGAATCGTATACGGTTTGTAACCTTCGATCGTTTTCATGACATTATGTTAACCTTTAACTATGAAGTTTATAGTGAAGTATCAGTAGAAGCCGCCATTGTTTACAAATGTCATTGGACAGTATTTCATTGAGGCTGTCGCTTTATAAAGGAACAATGCTCTTTTTGATTGTGAACGATCTGACCGTCAGTAGTCAGGATATTGAGATGTGTCCATTACATGAACTTTGTAGTCCAGTTGGACTTATCAATAAACAGATTGTTTATAAAACCAGGGAGTCATTTGAATAAGCATGTCGTAGTGGAAGGTATCTAGGAGAATAGATAACGTAACAGCCTGTGTGAGTAATAAGAACTTGGGATGAATCATCTTTCATTCGGGTACCAACAGCTCTGGTGATAACCAGTTACACTCGAGAGATTCCCATAACAGTCACCAAAACTTCCCTCCCCTGTCCCACATAAGACAAAATAGTGCTACTCCCCTGTCACACCTTCCTCATACATATAAATATACGTTTAACTACACACACACCCCGCTATGTGACAACAAGACACACAAACGTGAAAAACCATGGTTAACTGGATACGGGTCTGACCAACACACAAAGTTAAGTTTCTGTTGCTGTTTATTATCATTTAAACTTGGCAACACCAAATATCTAAAAAAGATCAAATAAAATCAGATTTACATACATATGAAATAGCAGAATAAATTTGCCCTCCCCCTATTGAGAAAGGAACCTAAAAAGTTAATAACTCAAAGGTCAAAGGTTAACACTATGTTACAGAATAGACAGTAAAGAATCAAGTTCCTACTATAGCTACCCAGTAAAGTAAACAAGTTTAAACAAAATCCAATGTTGGTAAAGTTCCTGTAGCAAAGAAAAATTTTCACTCTCTCTGTCATACAGTGGACACTCAATCACGATTACGTACTCTTGGTGATATCCCTTGGAAATACAATTATCCTGAATACAAAAATGCCAGGTTTTATTTCTCAATATGGCCCCAGTCCATCCTCTAACATGTCAAGACTATTGAGGTGAACGCCGAATCTGGTGTGGGTTTTTCCTGGATGAACAAATGTCACCGCGAATAGTTAGTGTAACAAAACGTGCTCTTGGGGTTCACAGTTAAAATGGATGAAAATACTTCCATTATTGGGAAACATCTGGTTGCTAAAAATGTTACAAATGATGATTATGTTAATCCTATCGGCTTACTCTATAGGAGAGTGCCGATTCTGAAACAGCGTAACTTTCTTGATAAATCCGCATAAATACGACTGTCAGAAGTCGGGAGTATAATGTTATTTTGTATACCCCAGTGGGCTGGTAAAATTGAAAAAAATATTGTTGGGTTTTGTAAGTCTAGTTAAATTTCCAAGTTAAAATATTTCTCATGTATATTTGGCAAGTCCTTGCTCACAAATGAAATTGGTGACGCGCAAGCCAAGAAAAGACAATATTAACCAATCCGTAAATGAAGGAAAAGACCGCTGGACGCCCTTGATCAGGTCTGCTACGAATAAAAAAACATTTATTGAAAAACTCTACTATTCTATATAGCTATATATATATATATATGCACTGTCGTGAAATATTCTAATCCACATATATAAATTATCAGGTAAATGTAAAGCCTAACAAATAAATTCAATAAAAGGAAAGAAGAATGGGAAAGAACAGTGCTGTCACAAGGACTGTACTCGAAATCCCCCTTGTTTTCTCCTTCGTCTGCAACTTGTAACGTTTCACGTTGATAGTAAAAGCCTTCTGCAGCATACACGCGTTTCCCCAACACAATAAAATGTGTACTCCATTTCTAAGAAAAACCTTGAGATACGCAAGATGACCTAGATTTAAAATTCCATTCATGTCATTTTATACACTACGTTACAAAAAAAACGAAAGACAGATGGACTAAAGATAGAAAGAAAGGGAGAGGCTGAAAGCAGGAACGCATGCAACACTAAACACGCGTCTCGCGATACACAATTACTACCATCACGCGTGTAAGGCCACAAGCACTAGCTTTTTTCAGATCGACAGTGAAAAAAAAAAACACCACACACACGAGAGTTAGTTTTTAAAAACTCACAAAACGCTTATTAGGAAACATGACATTATACTGGTTTACGTTTGAAAACATTACAGTACCCAGACACCACATCGTATTCGAAGTAAACAGGAGGTAGAAGAAAATGCATATTTTGAACGCAGCCACTTAGCTCCTTTAAATTTGTATATTTGGGTTCCTTAGGACTTGCTGACAAAGAATATGTTAAACGTTACGCAAATAGTCTAGGAATTACCAAATTATAGCCAAAAGAAATAGTGAGGGATGTCAGACAACACCCAAATCAGAATCGCTCAGTGGCAGATTTTCACCCCACCATTGTACGGGAAATGGGTCTCCATGTTAAATCCGATTTGATTGGAGCGCAAGAACTGTAAGGCTAAACACGATTAGTCGGGCTATAAATACTATCTTTTGTTGTCAGGGGAAACGGGAGTAGGAGTACTTTTTTTCAAACGATTGGGTAAACATGGCACGATTGGTTAGACCCGCGAATATAGTCAATCAGAGGCGTCAGGTCACCACCACATGTTCAAATAAACTTACTAAAGAACCAGTGCGTTGAGCACCAGTGCATATTTTTCTAAATAAAAGCCTGGGACATCGGCAGATCGAAGTTGTGCTATATTCATTGCCAGTCAACGTAACTGTGTATTATTCCATGAATTGTGGTAAGCTTGATATATTCAATATCTTTTTAATGAAAATTGAATGTAAATTGATAATTTATGTCTGTATATATGTGTGGTTCAGTAGCGAACATGAGGTAAAGCCTATATAGTGCTCCAACCTGAACAGAAGGTGTCGGAGGAAAGTAAAACTGCATGGAATTGCCAAACAGTACACTGACACCTATATTATTGACTAGAAAGAAATAATGCTGGAATTGCAGAGGCGTAGTAACCATTAGGGAGGAATATACTGGTGTAAATTATTTCAGATGAAGCTGACAGTTGGCCAAAATCTGACTTTATAATAAACCAGAGGGAAAATACAGTGTTTAAATTGATAGGGACTGTGAACTTTTCCCCATACTACTTACAAGATAAACAAACACTTGAAGTCATGATGACAAATAACAACATAGCTTGAAAAAACAAAACCAGTATTACCTCATATTACTACTACACAACTGACACACATAAGATAATATTAATAAAATATGTCACTACAAGATTCATATTGATAAATCCTGTACATATAAATTGTAATTACAATTGATTGTGATTCCTGGTTCACTTTGTAGTTGAATCAGGACATATATATTAATGAAAGTACTTAATACATATTGATATTTAAAAATTTACCAGTGACTCATTTAAGATAGTCTTATAGAATGTTACATGTGTGTGAGTGTCACAGTGTTGTCAAGTGTGGTGGAATAAATTAAATTGTTTATCTGTCTGTTGTTGTTGTGACTTACACTTCATCATATACATACTCTAGACATTTAACGTAGTCATCACAATATTCCAGAATAATTCTGACTGAGGCATAATGTGGTAGCAAGTAAGGTTATCTGTAAAACACTACACCTATTAGATACAGATACCTTCACAGCTGATCTCAGTCAGTACACTAAGTCCCCTATAAAAATTTATAACATCCCACTTTACCACATATATTGGGGGCTCGTCCGGGATTTTGAATCTTTCCCTATTAAAAATATTGGGGGTAATTCACTTCAGGGAATAATAAGAATTAAAAAGTATCCTTGGGTGAAAATAAATAACGTTGAGCTCTCAGTGCCTGTAGTGTCCTTAGATAATTATTGAAAGATTGAATTGTTACATTTGCATGTTAGACAATGGCCGACTTGGCAACATTTCGATCTGCTGCTGTACAGACTGCGAAAGAGTTAGGAATGGACGGGCAAATTATGATTGCTTATGTCACTGCTGAATGTGACAAATATATTGAACGGGAAGAAAGAAGATTAGAAAAAGAGGCCGAAAGAAAATTAGAGGCTGAGACTAAGAGGTTGCAGATTGAGGCTGAGGCTAAGAAATTGGAGGCAGAAAGAGAAGACAAAAGATTGGCTGCAGAAAGGGAAGCCGAGGAAAGAAGACAGGCTGCAGAAAGGGAAGACAAGCGATTAGCTGCAGAAAGGGAAGCAGAAGATAAAAGATTACAAAGGGAACATGAGTTACGACTAAGGGAGTTTGAGTTTCAAGGCCATGCTCCTGAAAATGGTGCCAGTCCCTTTACCTCTGATGCCACTGCTAGCCAGGGAGCCTCAACCTCAGCTATGAATTTTCATTTAGATCATTTTGTTGAGAAAGACGATGATATTGAGAGCTATCTAAATAGATATGAACTATTAGCTACCACATATGGGTTAGAGAGAGAAAGGTGGAGCTTAAAGTTATCTCAAGGTCTTCGTGGGGCAGCTTATGAAGTTTTTGCAAAAATGAGCAGAGGTGATCAGGAAAATTATGACATGTTAAAGCAAGCTCTTTTGTTAAGATATGAAAAGAACGCAGAATTTTATAGGAAAAAATTTAGGAATGCTAAACTACTGTCAGGTGAAACCTATCACCAGTTCTCTGCACGGTTAGAGACATACTTGGAGAAATGGACTTCTCTGGGGAAAACCCAAGATCTTAAGGAAATGGTCCTTATAGAACAATTAAGAGAGTCCATGGCTCCAGACCTGAGAAAGTTTCTCATGGAACAAGGTGCAGAGAGGCTGGGTGAGTTGCTAAATGTTGCAGAAAGGTATCAAGCAGCTCAGGCAGAGGTATCAGGTAACAAAAAAAAACAGGTGGAAAATTTTAGGGCACCACAGAACTTTAATAAATTTGATCCTAGAGATCAAAACAAAGGTAAGCACCAATTTGATAGGCCACGGTATGACAATAGAAATAAAATCCCACAATTCGATGAAAGGAAATATGATGAAAGAAAATCTTTCAACCAAGGGAAAAGGTGGTGTAAAATTTGTAAGATGAACAATCATGACACTGACCGTTGCAGAAGGAACCCTATAGTTATGGCCACCCTTCAGGTCAGGTCGACCTCAAGAAAGGAGGAGGATATTATGTTAGATACCACTCCAGAAGAGATGAGGAAGGCACAGGCTGGGGATAAGACCCTCAAGCCTTGTTTCATGAAATTGTCAACTTGTCATACAACTCCAGGCAAGGGAGAGTTTTACATGAAAAACAAGTTGATGTATAGGAAGACTGGAGCTAGATCCAAAGGTCAGGGACAGCTGGTTCTTCCTAAAAGATATAGGGCAGACTTAATAAGGAGCCTACATGTGAAACCAGATGGGGACCATGAGAAAATAGGTACCATCATCCAAAAGGTGGCTCACAATTATTATTGGCCCAAGGCAAGATGGGACATTGAGAATTTTGTAGAAAGGTGTAGCATAGCACATGAGGGAACACCCACAAGTGGGAACATTGATCAGGACCTGGACACGCCACGGGGCAACTGTAGGCCTGACAATAGAAAGAGAAATAAATTTGATAAAGTGGACCAAAGGGAATGGGAAGCCCCTTTTCACGGACAAGCTTCACTTAACTGTTTTACAATGGCCACTATGCAGAGAGTGCAAAAAGATGTCTTACCCCAGGATAAGCCGAAAATCCCTCAATCGGACTTAAACAAACTGGAGGAAGAAGATGTAGAGAGGAAATCTCTCATCAAGAATTTTAAGTGGGGAGAAAGCCCCAAAAGAAAAATTGGTAGCGGTCGTTTTGTGCATGATAAATCTGGGAAGAAAAATCATCACTATAGCGCTTCGAGTGGAAGAGACCATACCGGTGCATGGACAAATAGGTCCACAAAATTAAAGATCCATATGTAACTCTGTTAAGAACGTGGACTGATGAAAAGGCAGAGGAAAACATTACATCCTCATACCAATATGTGAATGAGCTGACCACTCGTTTAAAAACTGGCTGGAAACTTGCCAATGAAAATTTGAAACAAGCCAGGAAGAAACATGCTGCCTATTATAACAGGAAAGCTAAAGACAGAGATTTGGCTGTGGGAGAGAAGGTACTGCTTCTTCTACCCGATAGTCAGAATAAGTTACAAATTGGATGGCAAGGGCCATATACAGTTCTAGAGAAGGTGTCTAGAACCAATTATAAGATAGATAAGAAAGGGAAAGAAAAAAATCTATCATGTGAATCTCCTGAAGAAATATTTGGAAAGAGAAAATCAGGAAGAGACACACTTGTTGACCTTGTCCATTGCCATGGAGATGAAAAAGGAACCACTTTCATCATTTGAATATCCATTACAGCCTGTGAGACAGCGGCACAGGTGAAAATCAGTACACATTTAACGAAAACTCAGAAAGAGAGAGTGCAACAGGTTCTAGATACTCATACAGAGGTGTTAACAGACCGACCTGGGCATACAAACTTATTGGAATATGATATGAAACTGATAGACCCCACACCTGTCTGTATGAAACCATATTCGATTCCTTTTGCTAAGGAGAAAGCTTTGAAGGAAGAGATAGACTATTTGTTGAAGGAAGGAATTATTTCACACAGTGAATCTTCGTATAGTTCCGGTGTTGTACTCTTAAGGAAACCCTAGGGAGAACATAGACTCTGTATAGATTATAGGAGACTGAATGCTATTACAGAAGGACAGGTGGATCCATTGCCGGATACAAATCAGCTGTTTGCCAGACTAAATAAAGCTAAATATTTCTCAAGGGTGGATCTGAGTAAAGGCTACTAGCAGATTCCAGTAAAACCTGAGATCAGACAAAATTGTTGGATGTAAACATTTCGGAGGAACGTAATGAATCCCTGAGTTGCCTCTTTGATTGAGGATATTCCGAATGTTTCATACAGGCTAATAAGAAGATTATGGGATCCCCTACGAAAACTCTGCTATCACCAGGTATATGTTATCTCCTCATAACGTACATTTTGAGGAAAATCTAATGTTCTCTGGACATGTCATTGCGCAGACTCAGAGAAGAGAAATGGTGAATACGCGTTGTGAAGCAGCATTAAGACAAGCAGTCACACTTGCGGCTGTTCAGTAACATAACCGAAAGATATTATTGGTTGTAGAGGTCTGAGGCAGATTTCATGAGTAGTGCCTACTCTGAATGGACCCAACTACATAAAACCATGATAGCACAACAGCAGAGTAAAGTCAAGTTGACTTACATTTATCTATGTGTATATAGAATAAAGGACTGACATAAGATATCTGTTTTAAGAGGGGAGATGTCGTGAAATATTCTAATCCACATATATAAATTATCAGGTAAATGTAAAGCCTAACAAATAAATTCAATAAAAGGAAAGAAGAATGGTAAAGAACAGTGCTGTCACAAGGACTGTACTCGAAATCCCCCTTGTTTTCTCCTTCGTCTGCAACTTGTAACGTTTCACGTTGATAGTAAAAGCCTTCTGCAGCATACACGCGTTTCCCCAACACAATAAAATGTGTACTCCATTTCTAAGAAAAACCTTGAGATACGCAAGATGACCTAGATTTAAAATTCCATTCATGTCATTTTATACACTACGTTACAAAAAAAACGAAAGACAGATGGACTAAAGATAGAAAGAAAGGGAGAGGCTGAAAGCAGGAACGCATGCAACACTAAACACGCGTCTCGCGATACACAATTACTACCATCACGCGTGTAAGGCCACAAGCACTAG
Source organism: Oreohelix idahoensis (assembly GCA_024509875.1). Taxonomy (NCBI): domain Eukaryota; kingdom Metazoa; phylum Mollusca; class Gastropoda; order Stylommatophora; family Oreohelicidae; genus Oreohelix; species Oreohelix idahoensis. The sequence continues at coordinate 205,486 of JAMPIV010013944.1, read as the reverse complement.
CTTTTTTCAAATCGACAGTGAAAAAAAAAAAACCACACACACGAGAGTTAGTTTTTAAAAACTCACGAAACGCTTATTGGGAAACATGACATTATACTGGTTTACGTTTGAAAACATTACAGTACCCAGACACCACATCGTATTCGAAGTAAACAGGAGGTAGAAGAAAATGCATATTTTGAACGCAGCCACTTAGCTCCTTTAAATTTGTATATTTGGGTTCCTTAGGACTTGCTGACAAAGAATATGTTAAACGTTACGCAAATAGTCTAGGAATTACCAAATTATAGCCAAAAGAAATAGTGAGGGATGTCAGACAACACCCAAATCAGAATCGCTCAGTGGCAGATTTTCACCCCACCATTGTACGGGAAATGGGTCTCCATGTTAAATCCGATTTGATTGGAGCGCAAGAACTGTAAGGCTAAACACGATTAGTCGGGCTATAAATACTATCTTTTGTTGTCAGGGGAAACGGGAGTAGGAGTACTTTTTTTCAAACGATTGGGTAAACATGGCACGATTGGTTAGACCCGCGAATATAGTCAATCAGAGGCGTCAGGTCACCACCACATGTTCAAATAAACTTACTAAAGAACCAGTGCGTTGAGCACCAGTGCATATTTTTCTAAATAAAATCCTGGGACATCGGCAGATCGAAGTTGTGCTATATTCATTGCCATTCAACGTAACTGTGTATTATTCCATGAATTGTGGTAAGCTTGATATATTCAATATCTTTTTAATGAAAATTGAATGTAAATTGATAATTTATGTCTGTATATATGTGTGGTTCAGTAGCGAACATGAGGTAAAGCCTATATAGTGCTCCAACCTGAACAGAAGGTGTCGGAGGAAAGTAAAACTGCATGGAATTGCCAAACAGTACACTGACACCTATATTATTGACTAGAAAGAAATAATGCTGGAATTGCAGAGGCGTAGTAACCATTAGGGAGGAATATACTGGTGTAAATTATTTCAGATGAAGCTGACAGTTGGTCTACCGCTCTGAACTCAGTGTTTGTTATGTATTGTGTTCAGTCTGTAAATGGATTATAAACTAGTTATGAAGTAGGAGGTACAACCTTCTTGTTTCAGGGACCGTGGTCCTAAAGCTATTGAGCAGCACCTGGTCTGAGCTTTGCTGAACCTAGAGGCTGACAGCATACTCCTGGGTCCAGATAGTGACCAGTGAGGTGTCTCCAGAACACAGGGAGGCTATCGAGCAGAGGAGTCCTATCCTGCCGCCATCACGAAAGATAAGCCTATGTGGCCAGTGGAGCTCAACATTATGCCCCCCCCCCCCCTCAAAATCTGACTTTATAATAAACCAGAGGGAAAATACAGTGTTTAAATTGATAGGGACTGTGAACTTTTCCCCATACTTCTTCTTCTTCCATCCTTAGCCATCAACCGGCAAAGCAGTATGTGGCCAGTACGCCTAGTGGCGTCTTAGGGCAACAACAAATTGATCAATCTATCGCTGTTTCCACCACGCCTAGTGGCGACTTTGTGGAACAAAAACAGACCAAACAATCTATCATTGTTTCCGTAATCAGATTGGTTGGCAAGCAGGTGATCAGCCCACTGTGCGAAGTTTTTACGGGATGGGGTAAACAGCCCCATGCCCATACCCTCCTTAGTCGCCTTTTACGACATGCGTGGTAGGGTGCAGTGTTACTATTCTTTGCTCCCCTTTCGGGCCCCGGTAACACACGGGTGCTTCCCCATACTACTTACAAGATAAACAAACACTTGAAGTCATGATGACAAATAACAACATAGCTTGAAAAAACAAAACCAGTATTACCTCATATTACTACTACACAACTGACACACATAAGATAATATTAATAAAATATGTCACTACAAGATTCATATTGATAAATCCTGTACATATAAATTGTAATTACAATTGATTGTGATTCCTGGTTCACTTTGTAGTTGAATCAGGACATATATATTAATGAAAGTACTTAATACATATTGATATTTAAAAATTTACCAGTGACTCATTTAAGATAGTCTTATAGAATGTTACATGTGTGTGAGTGTCACAGTGTTGTCAAGTGTGGTGGAATAAATTAAATTGTTTATCTGTCTGTTGTTGTTGTGACTTACACTTCATCATATACATACCCTAGACATTTAACGTAGTCATCACAATATTCCAGAATAATTCTGACTGAGGCATAATGTGGTAGCAAGTAAGGTTATCTGTAAAACACTACACCTATTAGATACAGATACCTTCACAGCTGATCTCAGTCAGTACACTAAGTCCCCTATAAAAATTTATAACATCCCACTTTACCACATGCACACAGACGGGGACAAGACGATCTCTTATCCACTCCGTCAGTCCTGATTAAAGTTAAACGGCACAGGTGTTTTCCTTTACGCCTATACGATCAGCTTTCGCTAGCGCTGAGATCAGGTCAGATGGAGTTATGCAACTCCCTCGCCCCCTCTAGCACCGGCAGTAAGCGTACAATGTTAGTTATTATTCAATTATCCATCGCGAACTTACATAAATATCGCCTGTCGTTAATAGGTATTAAATTGTCGGCGTCTGTCTGTCATCGTATGGTATTAAATAATAGGCACTTATAATAAATACTCAAAACGAAATATAACGAGAATTCTTTTTTGTCACTAGCAGTCGCGCCTAGCATAATATCAGTAAAGTAAAACCGTCTCTTCTTGTGTATGAAAGCGGGTGGTGAAAATTAACATTATAACTGAACATCTGGTATAAAATAGCTACGCGTTATTTATTTCACTAGTTCTAACAGCTAGAAAATCTAAGTGAATTATAATGGTAAAAGCTTAACACTTTTAATTGGTAAAAGGTAACCCTTTTAAACACGTAACACTAATTTCTATTACCAGAAAATCATAATGAAAGATCCCCAGGAATGCTATTAACACATTTTCCACAATGGATCTAGAACTACGTGCTTAGACTATCCAAAAAATTCTGAGTGACAACTGATAGCAGGTTTAAGAAAACACAGTTTATATATCATCATGTTTCTCTGAGGAGCCGCGGTAGCAAATTGGTTAGTGCACTGGCTTCCTAGCGCAGTGGTCTATGGTTCGATCCCCAAATGAGGTGGGATTTTTTTAGGCCACAAACGGCTCCTGGGTCGACCCAGCCCCAATTGGGTACCAGAGCAACTTCTGGGAAGGTTAACGCGGCCGGCGTGATGCCGACCACATCACCCCTAGTGTGCCGACGGTCAAGATAATATGGGCCTAACACCATATTCCCAATATGCTTCAATGGGCGTGTAACGGGTTCCTTTAAATTTTTTATGTTTCTCTGATCTACAGAAGATGTTACTTTTCGCACTATTGTGTGAGTAACGGAGAATCAGAACAGAGTTCCCAGATAAAAGTTTACGGTCGGCCTTCTGGCGAGGTTTCAACCGTCGTCAAAAGACTTATATCCGTGTAACGGGGTTCTCGAAGATTTTCTCTGTACGAATGCCCGCTTCTGAGATCAAAGAGCCCAGGGTTTTCCTGACTTCCCTGAATACGAACTTCAAAGGGTTCGGTTTTATTCATGTGCGGTCTGTCAGGTATCTTATGATTGACAGATAAGCTCGCGTGATAAGACTAGGTAAACAAACCTAATTCGCTACCTGTTTTGACTGGCAGGTCACGAAAGTTTGTAAACCTTGCGTTAGCCCGTGTTCACAGAAAAAGAGGTAGGACTAAATGTGAGTAAACACGGACAGTAAATGCATAGTTTTGCTAGCAAATCATAGAACGCTACGAGGTCGCAAACCTGTCAGATTACTGTAGGCTGTCTTTCCATTATACGTCACAGACCGCTGCGCTCTTGTAGCGATGGATTCTGTAGCAATTTGTTTTAAATAATGAGATTGTCATATTGTTCTTGAGTTTTTTGTAGCTTAAATGTTCTACCTTATACGATATACCTGACAAGTTACAGTGTTTCCAATCTGTGCTCCTCGGGTCACGATAACACTCCTCTTCCCCATAACCGTAACCAAAAGCAAGCACGGACACGCAGAAATAAAGCGAATTAATCGCGGCAAAGAAATAAATGATAAATGGAGAAATATGTTGCTAATCATACTTACTTAGTCGTTCCTCTTCTACCGTGAGGTACAGCGATTTGGAAGAAAGAGCGCCATACTATCCTATCGGCTGTCTTCCTCCTGGTCTGGTTCCATCCTGTCCTCGGTCCTTCAAAGATTGTCTAATGTTGTCCTCCCAGAGGACTCTGGGTCGTCCTGCAGGTCTGGAACCCTGGCTCTTATTTTCCCATGCTTGTCGTGGTAAGCGATCTTCTCCCATTATGCAGAAACGGCAAAACCATCTTAGTTGGGACTGTTCTACTTAGGTCTGCAGGGGTTGGGTTTTTCGGCCTTGACGTATCATCTGGTTGAGGACCATGTCTCTTCTTGTTACTTCAACCACCTTCCTCAGATACCTCATTTCTGAGGTTTGGATCTGGGTTTTGTGGATTGTAGTCATTGCCCATGACTCGCATTCATATGTCAAGACTTGGACATAGGTGGAGCGGTATACAGCTATCTTCGTCTTCTTACCAACTTCCCTTTGGCTGAGGAATCCTCAATTTATGGCATGAAAAAAGTCTCCCAGCTGCTGCTCTTGGGGTAACCACTCTTCTTTGATGCCTCCCTTCCGATCTATGGCAGCTCCGATATATTTAATGTGGTTGACCTGCTCCAGGACCTGTTCTCCCAGCTTAATCGGATGCTTTATTTCCTCTCGTGATATCACCATGGTTTTTGTTTTAGAGCTGCTTATGATCATCCCTCTCTTCTTCCAGACTTGCAGGTTGGATTGAAGATCTAGCAATCAGTGCAACATCATCTGCAAATGCCAGCTCTGAAATACAGACCTATCTCATCTTCCAGAACCCCACTGAATACTTTCTTGTCCTCTCCTTACATGCCTTGTTGACATCGTCCATTAGGAGTGTGAAAAGATAAGGTGACAGGATTTCACCTTATCTTTCAATAGTGGTGGTCCTGAACTCTTTTGACTTTATGTTCTCACATAATTTCTGCAAGACTTGTAGAAACTCTGTATAGCATGAATCAGAGGTGCTGGAATGTTCTTCCTTGCCAAACAGTCCCAAAGTTTGCTCAAGGGGACCTTGACGAACGCCTTTTCCAGATCTAAGACACAAATATAGATCTCGCTCGTTTACTCAATGGTCTTTTCACTCAGCTGTCTGAATGTGAAGATCAGGTTGATGCTAATCATGACAAGACATACTGAATACATTAGTAAATAAATAAATAAATAACGGTAAGTAACAGGTACTCGTTGGACAAAAAGGATGACATTAGACAACAGAAAAGAAAATATAAGTGATAGGCTTACCGATAATCGAACCTTGGACCAACCAAAATATATGTGATAGGCTTACCGGGAATCGAACCTAGGACCAACCAAACGGCGCCATCGCCCTGCTGTGACAGTACATCGCGACAGGACGCTTTCACGATGTACAGTCACAAAGGCGATGGCGCCGTTTGGTTGGTCCAAGGTTCGATTCCCGGTAAGCCTATGACATATATTTTCTTTTCTTAACTGACGAGTACCTGTTACTTACCGTTATTTATTTATTTACTAATTTATTTACTGTTCACAGAACTCAAGGTTTCCTCTAGGACATACTGACAAAGTTAATTAATTACTGAGAGGAAGGTTGACCCTGGAGACAGTGCACTAAAAGCTGATTGCGGTGACAGTGCTTTGAGTTGATGACGGAGACCGCGCACTGAAAACTGATCATGGAGACAGTGCCCTGAAGGCTGATAACGGAGATAGTGCACTGAAGGGTGATACAGGAGGTAGTGCACTGAAATCTGATGATTGGAAACAGTGCCATGAACACTAATTTCAGAGATAGTGCATTGACGTTTAATCACGGGGACAGTTTACTTACTTGATCTTGGAAATACTCGTAGTTCACCTTAGGTTGATCACGGAAATAATTCCCAGAAGGTTGTTTAAAGAGACAGTTCGCTAAATGTTGATCATGGAGACAGTTCACTGAAGGTTGATCACGGAAATAGTTCACTCAAGGTTTATCATGGAAACAGTTCACCGAAGGCTGATCATGTAGAAAGTACATCGAACTTTGATCATGGAGACAGTCTCCTGAAGGCTGAACATGAGGGCAGTACACTGAAGACTGATTCCGTTGACAGTGCACTGAATATTGATCACGGAGACAGTGCACTGAGTTGGTCACAGAGACTGTGCACTGAGGGGAATATGGCTAGAATTGACCGAAAGATTAAAGTTGGATCTACATGAGCTTAATGACAGAACTTGGGGGAGCTGACCAAGTTTGTAAACATGAAGTCGCTTGAGTTTAACCATTACTTATTTGATCAATGTTTGACACGCAAAAGAAGCAGATAGAAGATGCTACCAATTTAAAACAAAAAAACAAGATATCAGTGATGCTGTAGATTAATTTTTTCCCAAACAGGGCAATAATACACCCTGGCAAGCGATGAGTTTATCTGGATGGAGCGGGGGGGGGGGGGGCGGGTGCTCGGAGATAATGGGTCAATAGCGGAGAGATGGAAATGGGAGTTGTTCGCTCATTGACTATTGTCTTTGCTTGAGTCTAAATGAAACACATTCCTCGCTGTGTTGATACAGTTTTGAAGACGCCAAATGTGTATGGTAGGGAGAGCTAGCCTGAGATAGAAAGAATGAATCATAAGAGATGAATTAAAGAGCAACAGTTAATTGACAATATTATATTTGGTTTGAGTTTTAATCTTATTATCTTCTTTAGTGGGTCGGTGTGACATGTTATGTAAATAGACTACATGAATTCGTCCGCCTTCGCTTCCCCACCTTGGTTCCTCATTAGTATGCACGGTTTGTTACGCTAAATCCATGCCTTTTCGCTATCTGTCTAACTCATACTTTAGCCACGCCTATTTTTCTTGTTTCATGCGCTGACGAGCGGCTACCTAGATTCCTTTCAAAATTGGACGAACCCAGTGCGTTTGCTTGAAGCTCCTATGTGAGCAGAGTCGTTAGTATTACGACAACTGACAGAACGCACGGACCCAAAACACGTGGAAGGAAATCAGCTTTGAAGTCTCTACAAGGGGAGGGAAATCCTGTGATGTGGTACGGACAGGGAGACAATCGCCGAGATCAGAAGCTTTTATTGTCGATTCAACGGCAAACAGAGCGAACGGAGGAAATTCCTTATCTTGTAAGAAAACCCCGTTCATTTCCCCCTGATTGCCCAAGGCGTGACTTTCGTCATCTCTCAGCAAAACAACGCTATTCTTGTATATATGTCCAATCTCCGAAAATCATTTATCTAGTCGCCTCAGACATTTTTTGGAATATCTATCTCGACATCCTAGAGCCGTTGTACAATGTGGATTACTTAGAATTTCGTGGAGATAAATTCATTTTCTGTTTTGCGGTAATAGATATTAGCATTTTTCGTGATTTTATGTGTTAAGTTTATCATTAGAATTCACTGGGATTTTTTCTACGTGCTAAAAATGGTGTACTAAATAACACATAGCTATTTTTATTCCAGATGGTTTTAATTAACTAATAAATACGCTAGGCGATTGATAATAGACGGAATACAATTTACTTCTATCCATTATGTGTAATTTTATAAATGACTAGTGTTTATATCACGTGTTAAAAGCGATAAGATAAGCTAGACCCTTGTGGTTTCTAATCTAATTTAATAACGGAGTGGATAAGAGATCTTAAACCTTACGCGTGACAGGATAGGATATTGATATTGTGATTAAATGTTTTGTATTTTTTTCCTAAATCTAGGCTTGATCAAAAACCAGCGAACTAGCGGTTTTATAAGCTATCCAGAGATATTATTGTAATATTGGGTCTTCGATGTTTGATCTGTGCGGTCCACTGTCTTCACTCATGAGAGAGGCCAATCTAGAACAATAAATATAATATTAAACTGGACTTGAACACTACCAGATTTTTCTATCAATTTGATCAGCCCGCTGAGGCAATATATATATATATATATATATATATATATATATATATATATATATATATATATATATATATATATATATATATATATATATATATATATATATATATATATATATATATATATATATATATATATATATATATATATATATATATATATATATATATATATATATATATATACAGTACTTTGCAAAAAAAAATGGCAGTCATATTGCTCAGCTAAATATGCTGAATTCTAATTAAATATGCATGTTCTGCCCCAAATTTGCACTCCACTTAAGTGAGCAAACACTACCAAAAGTAAAAAATAATTTAGCGTAGAGTACAGTCCCTTGATAACAGAGCAGACGACAATTTCTCATGCTAGTGTCAGAAAATGGATACAAAGACAAAGTGTATGTTAATTTCACAGCTTTGGAATGAAGGAAATCAAACATGTTCCAACATTTCTAAAACCTTGAACATTCCTGAGCGGACTGTCTACAGAGTTGTGAGTAAATTAAAAGCAGGTAATGGAATCGAGCGAAAAGAAGGTAGTGGGAGGCCAAGAATTTTGGACACAAAGGACCATCGGCGTCTCGCCCAAATCGTTCGGGCTGGGCGAATGAAGAGTGTAGAAAACATACGGCAGCGCATGATCGAGTTGGGAAGCCCAGAGGTATCTAATGCTACTGTCAACCGGGAGCTACACAGGATGAATTACACAAAAAAGCTGGTAATTTCGTCACCATTGCTCACAGAGACTCACAAACAGATGCGCTTGAACTGGTGCCACGAACAGCAAAATTTGTCATAGGACAATGTGATTTTTTCAGACGAATGTTCTGTTTGGTCTTATCCTGCTCAAATAAATATTTGGACGAAAGGCTCTGTAACGCCTGTGTACCAGCGACCGAAACATACCCAGAAATTCCATCTTTGGGGAGGGGTGTCAGCAAGAGATATATATATTATCCATAGTTTTTCACGTTTGTGCGTATTCGTCACGTAATTGTGTATGTATGTGAGGTGTAACTTATATTTGTGATATAAGGAGAGAAAGTTCGTCTGATTACAATATAGTCGTATAGATAGGTTGGAGTAGAGAAACTACTCACTCCAGGGACTGATCTTTCTCTTACACTATCACCACCTAGTGAAAAATCTGTTTTCTTACACCTTTATTCTCACACATTTTCCACTATCACCTCTGCTCAGACCGGACCATAAAGATTCATAAACCTATCTTATAAAATTACGACAGTCGGGAAAATCACTTTCTGAACAATACTTTTTTTAAAAAATAAGTTTGAGTGGGGGGGGGGGGGGCGCAATGGAGATGAGTATATCGAAACAAGGGATCGGTGGCCCGGATATGTTTGGGAACCACCGATGTAGATAAGGAAGAAGAATAAAATATGATGTTTTAGAATATGACAAGAAGCTCGTGACAGTTGAAGATATTGATTGTACCCTGCAAAAACGAGTATTATTTTTCTTAAATCCCGCATTATGTGAAACTACCGTCAGCGAATACAAAGGGCGTGTAAATGACTAAATTTATTGAACTAACGAATGCTTGTGTAATATTAGTTTGTTAGATTTACTTTCACTCATTTCCTACAACATTTTAAAATATAAATTTATGTTCATTTGGAAAAGCTCTATCACGTGGCAGGAGATTGGTGCCTCTCGTGACAACATTACCGAGTTGTAATGTTGGTAGTGCCACTCTCCAGTCTACAAAGCTGTCAATCTAAGTCTACTCTTGAGTTAGGCAAGGCACAAGGCGGGAACTGGTCACCCTTCCCTCGTAAGTGACGTCTCTATCACTTCACACCTCTGCGACAGTATCTGCAATTAGTCGACTTTTAGGCTTTTTCTTTAATCGTGCGAACGTCCGTAACGGGCTTCTCGAACGGACAATGTTCCTCTTCTTCTTCGTCACCAACCTCTTTAAGTACCATGCCCGGTGACGTAGGCAATCATGTCCCTCCACAGCTTTCTCTCTCTAGTCCTATTTATCAATTCTGTTGTTGACTTCTTTCTTTGCCATGATGTCAAACTGACCAGTTTCTTCTCTCTTTGTTGTCCTCCATGTCTTTAAAGGAGCGATATGTTAAGTCCCGTTTTATAATCACGCGGACGTTTGATAAATATACTTAGCTTTGAGTAACTAAGCCATTTCGATTTTATAAACAGGAAAAATAAAATGCCTGGTTACTCTCATGTAACTTAATTCGTCTGAAAGTAGCATCGACCTCACAGGAAAAAGTACACAGTGAATATATAAAATTACTGTCAATAGTGTTCCTATTTTTAGCGCTTTTTACCATTTTCATCATCGTTCTTTTTTTACTTCTCTCCCGGCTTTTGCTCTTTCATCATTTTTAGAGTAATATTTCCTTCACGGCCTTTACCTAAGTGTAAATTTAATCAGACCTTTAATATTTCCCAACCTTACGTTATCTTTTAGAACACATTTAGCACGTTAGAAAAGTTGTTTAGCACAGGGGCTATAGAAAGAATTCATTTGATAGCTTAATCCCCTGTTAGAACACCCAGTGTCAAGACATCTGGGCACAATAGCAAGCGAGCAGGAGCGATTGAGAGCAATGGACTTGTGAATTTCACAGGAGTCCTTGTTACCAGATTGTTGGTCCTTTTGACAGCGGTAGCCACTTAGATTGCGTGTACCTGGCGAGACATTAAATGAGAAAATTAAAGGAAAACCGCACGTGGAACATACGACTAGAAAACAAAAGATGGCGCGTCTGGCAGGCAACACAAGGCGACTTCAAGCGAAGCTAAAAAAAAAAAAAAAAACAAGAAAGACTTGGTAACAAGAGGCAGAAAATTTCTTTAACGTGCGCCCAATCCCAAACCATGGTTGGTCTCATCACCGGAATCCAGCAAGCATGCAAAGAGTCTACTACGACAACGCCCCCATTTTTAGCAATTGACAGGCACGGGTCTTTGCAAGCCACGTTCGGACGTGACATTGCAATGTGAAGGCTGATTACTGGATCAGAGTCGCAGCCATAGAACACAGCCCACGACTTGCCACATATTGGCCATCAGGAAATATAACAGCACGTTCGAAAGAAGTCAGTATGTTTTACAACATTCGTGCAGAATACAGTGGAAGAGTTTCATAGAGCCTAGCTTGTTCCGTTCTGGAAATTGTATTTCATTCCAGTGGAATTTAAGTTCAAATGTGTTCAAGATTCGCGGAAAGGAAAAACGATGTTTGTGACTTCAGGAAAATTATTTAAAGTTTTTCATTTCCATTATTTAAGATTGCTTTTTGCTCTTAGCCCCATGGCTAATTGTGCGAAATGCTGTTTTTTTTTTTAATTACTTCTTTTCGTTAATGGATATTTAAATCAAAGATATTTCCACTATGACTCATAATATAAAAAAGTAATTTATAGTTATAAATTTCACCTCTATCTAGATTATTAGATCATCATTACAGGCTTACATGGGCATACATTTTCATGCTCAATATATTTAACACTTATCATGTGCACCTCATGTCATATATCAAGATGTGAGAACTAAACACTGGGTGATCAGTTAGGAAGAAGAAATAGTGAGGAGTAAGATAAAAACAAAGTCTATTGGTATTAGATGTGAAACTTATGTCTTCAGTCCTGAAGAAATCTGAGTCTACACAATACGTGTTTAACGTTTAATCGGAAAGAAACTAGCAAAGGGTACGTCCGGATAGCAGAATTCACAAGAAAGGACATCATATACTTTCTAAGTTACAAGGTTGTGAACGTCGGTGGCGCACCATTTTAGCTATCTGTTTACCAAGAACTCACGTGATTCGTATTCATATATATCAAGCTCAACTCATTCAAAAGCTTATCGCCTGAGTCAAGTTAAAACCCGCACACGTTGATTCTTCATCGACTCACTTGAAAGCGCTTTTCATGAAAAGATCGAGGGCTAACAAGTCTATTAGCACACACACACACACACACACACACACACACACACACACACACACACACACACACACACATATATATATATATATATGTGTGTGTGTGTGTGTGTGTGTGTGTGTGTCACAAAATGACTTTTGGGTCGTTCTCTTGTCGCTCTCTTGTTCACTACGGCCGCATCCTAGACATTTGTTGTATTGATTATTATTTATGTGTTTCAGTGTCCGGCACCCTCTTTCTTTCTCCGCACTGTGACAGATATTTTGTATTTTCCTTCTTACACCCCTCTCAGAGATATTTCGTCTTGTCTGTTTACCTGACCATCTCTGCTGAAGATAGTAGATAGGTGACGCAATATTGAAACGACAGGCTTGTTGGGAATTCTCGCGTACCAAACCTTGGCCGCTACCGATTAACACTAAAATCGCCAGCGTATTTGTCTAATTTCTTGTAAGGCCAGGGTGCACGACAGATAAGAGATTACTTGTCTGGGTGACACATTTTGGACAGACAAGGATGACCTAATCGCTTTCTGTCCGACTTGTTATGACAAGATTTCTTTAGATAGTAATAATTTGTTACACCTTACTCACATTGTCGTTTGAGTTTACAGATGTGTTGGTGAGTTCGCCTGCCAGGCAATCGGATGTTTTCATACCATATATGGGAGATGTAACCTCTACATCACGCGCAGGATTATTCAATGTCGGAATATGCAGAAATTACCCTACCCAACATGTCTCTTTGAAATGATTGGAGCCCTGAGCAGCTGCATAAGAAACAGATGCGGGGCTAGGACAGGCATATAACTTGACACGTTTCAGTGTTATTTCACTATTAGAATCGCTTGCCGAAGACACCAGACTTGCTAGTAGTTAGAATCAGGATTACATCTTATCAGACCGGACACCTTTTATTGGAGTATTCATAAGGACTTACAAAACAGCTTAGGAAAACTCTATCAGTTTAATAAGGAAAGCCACGATCTGAGGAAACTGAACACAAGGAGTCATAAAGCGAATTATCTTATAAAAGTAACGACCCCCAAGAAGACGTGTAAGAGGCGTAATCAAGTGTCTTAACTTCATTCCTCTGAGCAAAATGTCTATGAGCCAGGATTGGCGTAAGTTGCCATTTTACATTCTATATTTTTCATAACTAACATGTGAACTAATATGTATATATTACCATGTGAATATTAATATGTGAAAATCGCTAATGGATGTCCAAGTCATTTGAAGCTGGCAACCTCAGCGTTTAGAATGGTGATTTCATGAACCACCTCTGCAAGGGCTGGAGACTGCTTTAATGCTAGCTTCTTAAAGAGAACTAAAAGCATAAGGTAGCCCCAAGTTCCATATGGAGCAGGGAGGGAAAGATGAAAGAAATGATGTACAGTATAAGAGTTACATTTTCAAACTGGTGTAAATGTCTGTATAAACATATTCACTTTAAAATTATTGAAAGTTTCAAACTCTTCAACAAGTGTAGATATAAATGAAAACATATTCAATTTATATTGTGAACACTTTTCAATCAGTGGAAATGTAAATGTAAACATATTCTATCTGTACTATTAACCTTTTTATTTAAATGTAAAATAAAGATAAAGTTATTCATTTTAAATGGAAATAAAGTTTTCTCTCGAGGGATTAAGTTTAATTTGCATCGAGGGTAAAGTCTGAGTTAGATGGGATGGTGGAATCGGAAGATAGGAACCCATAACTATGGGTCGGGAAACGCAATATTCAGGACAGCGTTTCGTTTCTATTCGTTTACCATAGTTGTTGGTGGTACCAGGAGGTGACTAATCTCTGGAACAAAGTGAGAGTAGAAGTGGACTGACGTAGAAACGCAGGACCAGCTTGGCAGTTACCTCCTTGATATTTCTGGGAACGTGCTGCACCTTTAATCTTGACCAGAGACACGAGAACCCCAGTGACCAATCTGCACAGAACCAACCATCAGCGGGAGCAGAACATACCATTGGAAGTTGTAGCCCTATAAGCTACCAAGTGACTCCTTTAAAACTAACTTCTCATCACAACCGTGACGAAAACATTTTTACTTATAATTCATTATTCAAATTTTTCTGAATCCTTGTTAAACTTAAATGATTATTAAATCTGTTATTTGTAATTATACAAAGTTAACTCGATTCAATCATTTTAAATGTACTGCATGTTTGTCTCAGTCAATTTACTAAACACACTCTAAACAAAGCTATACCAGAATAATTAGAATTCCACTGAGTAAATCAGAAGTGGGGGCTTGACGATTTGATAATAATAATTGCTTAATCCAGCACACAATTTGTCGGCAGATCCTAGAATTAACGTGCTCAGCCAATGCAGCATTGTTTTCGCTTTTTTCTGAATATCTTGTGAAAACTCCCTTGGGATAGAAGCGTCATTACCCTTCTATCTACATCTCTGCCAAGAGTAATCTTGTGCGAAGGTAGACACCTTTGACAACCCACTTTAGATACTTTTGAGTTTTGGCCACTGTTGGTGCAAAGCAGGGGAGGCAACCCGTGACAATATATATATATATATATATATATATATATATATATATATATATATATATATATATATATATATATATATATATATATATATATATATATATATATATATATACATTCAGTTCGAATCATTCGGAAGCATATAATCTGAACCACGTTTATCTGCTCAATGCGTCATTGTATGTAATGAATCCATCTACTCCAATCGTGTATTGCACGACGTAAATTGGTCTAATCAAGCTTCCTTGCAGGTAATACACTTTTTACCAGAAGATCATTTAGTGAAGAGCTCCAGTCTATTCAGTGCATTTACAGGATCATACCGCAGACACAAGTTAACGGTTTGTCAACGCTAGAGAGAATTCCCAGCGTTGAGGCACAATAAATCTTACAAGTTCTCACTACTATATGTGCAAGAGTTTCGCATATAATTACTCGTCTTCTAGATAACCCACACGGGGTAACAGACAACTACATTGAACAGTGGGTGTGTACCTGTGCATATTCATACAGTGGAGGAAATTTGAAAGACTCATGAACAGTGCATATTTGATATCAGTGTTGAAACACTTAATACATCACATCATCATTCACTACTTACTTAGATTTACTTTTATATTTAATTAACTACATTTTCCCATTTCATATGAGTGTGAATTATCTCTCACCATTATCCTTTTTACTTTCTTCTAACCCTGTATGTGTATATATTTAACTAATAAGCTGTGTTGCCTTGTTGTTCATTACTTAGTTATTTAATGTATTACTGGTGCTGGTTGTATTAAGTATTTACATATAGGTAAAATCTTTAATTTAGAAGCTTTGGGGATTTTTTTGTCCAAGGTCTGAAGGCAGAAGTTTATGTTGTAAGGAAATAGAAAACTGTCCATGATTTATTAGAAACATTATCTAGTGGAGAGCATTCGCCTTCTCTTCTTCTTGTTCTTATCTCGAATTGGTCTCTTTCTTTCTTACGAGCCAATTTCTAGAGACCTTGACAATAGGCCATCCCCATCATACTGTAGCGGTGCAATCGTCGGTACCTCGCCCAGTATACCATATACGATAACCACCCACTCAGCAAAGATGGCATTACAGAAATAAAGAAAGTAGAATATACAACTGATGGGACAGATAGAGTGGCAGATATGCAAGATGAATGGAAGCTTATGGATTAATGGATTAACACAGAACGCATGGGTAAATTATCATATGATAGAAATTAAAAGTTCAGGGTAGCTAGAGAGGATAAGAGTGTCATATAGACGAACTGAAGAGAAGTGTACAGGCTAGTTACTGAATCACACATCAACATAAGTCATGGGGGAATGTGACTGACTACTGTTTACGTGAATTCTAGTAGCCATTTTGTTCATTCGGATTTTCACGGGAGCATCATCGTCAACTTATACTTCAGGTTCGTATCATTGTTATTTACTTTGTCTGTGTTTTACTAAGTTCTCGCTTTCTTTCTGTTATGTTTTGGTTTATTTATCCGTGACAAAAGCCGTGTGGCTGTAACGTTGGCGATTCTATTTGTCCTTTGACCTAGAAACATGCATCACGTAATTTTTTGGTATACCCTGGCTTTTTACTGTTTAACACTGTTGGCCTTTTCTAGCATACTCTATAAATCCATAACTGAAAGACAAAAATATGTTCATTCCATTTCTTCATTTTCTTTTAGGTGCTGTCATAACACATCTTTTACATTCCATAATAATCATTTACCCTTCCATTTATTGGTCCCGGAATTCAAAGCCAGCCTCTCATGTCAGTTTTTCAGTTCATAGGGGACGGCACTGCACTTGCAAAAAGACATCGAGGTAATGGAGATTTGGCAAAAAAAAGCTCTCACAACAAGCAGAAGAGAAAAGAACACACTGCAAGGATTACCATATAAAAAGCAGTAGAAGGCTGCCACCTCAGGTTCGTCGACTTCCAACAGTTAGTTATGACTAAAGGGGCTAACCCTACTACTATATCTGTAAGATGCTCAGACAAAATTGGCAAAATTCTGACTTGAAAAATCCTTCCCACATCTTAGAGCAGAGATCGGAATAGGGTAAAACCAGGTCTACCGGTAGATCATAGTAGATCTCTCTAGGTGACAGCTGTGGTGAAGTGGGATGTTATAAATATTTATAGGGGACTTAGTGTACTGACTGAGATCAGGTGTGAAGGTATATATATATATCTAATAAGAGTAGTGTATTATATATAACCTTACTTGCTGCCACATATGTATACCTCAGTCAGAATTATTCTGGAATAGTGTGATGACTACGTTATATGTCTAGGGTATGTGTATGATGAAGTGTAAGTCAAAACAACAACAGACAGATAAACAATTTAATTTATTCCACTACACTTGACAACACTGTGACACTCACATACATAAAACACTCTACAAGGATATCTTAAAGGAGTCACTGATAACTTTTCAAATAACAATATGTATTCATTGCTGTCATGAATGTATATGTGTCCTGATTCAATTACAAAGGAACCAGGAGTCACAATCAATTTTAATTACAAGTTATATGTACAGAATTTATCAATATGAATATTGTAGTGACATATATTATTAAAAGTATCCTATGTGTGTCAGTTGTGTAGTAGTAATATGAGGTAATACAGGTTTTGTTTTGTTCAAGCTCTGTTGGTTTTGTCATCATGACTTCAATAGTTTGTCTTTATTGGAACTAGTATTGGAGATGTTCTCAGTTCCTGATATTAAAACAATTTAATTCCCCTCTTAATGTTATTTTTACAATGTCATTTTAAGATGGGGGTACATAATGTTGAGCTCAGCTGGCCACATCAGCTTATCTTGCGTGATGGCGGCAGGAAAAGACTCCTCTGCTCGATTTCTCCCCTGGGCTCTGGAGACACCTCACTGATAGCTAAATGGACCAAGGAGTATGCTGTCCGACTCTGGATTCAGCAAAGCTCTGACCAGGTGCTGCTCAATAACGTTAAGACCACAGTCCCTGAAAACAAGAAGGATGTACCTTCTACGTCATAACCAATCTATACTCTCTTTCTACACTGATCACAATACATCACAAACATTGAGTTCAGAGCGTTAGGCCAACTGTCAGCTTCATCTGAAATACTTTATACCAGTATTAACCTCCTTAATGGTTACTACGCCTCTGCACTTCCAGCATTATTTCTTTCTAGTCAATCATCTAGGTGTCAGTGTACTGTTTGGCCATTCCATGCCGTTTTACTTTCCTCCGACACCTTCTGTTCAGGCTGGAGCATTATAGGCTTTACATCATGTTTGCTACTGAACTACACATATATACAGGCATAAATTAACAATTTACATTCAATTTTCATTAAAAGATACTGAATGTTTCAAGCTTACCACAATTTATGGAAATAAACACAGATACGTTGACTAGCAATGAATTCTGGCACAAATACTGGCACAAATTCCCATCTGCTTATGTTCCAGGCTTTTATTTAGCAAAAATATGAGCTGGCTTCAACGCACTGTTGCTTTATCAAGCTTATTTGAACTAGTGGTCTCGAACTAACGCTCCTAAGTGATTATATCAGCGAGTCTGGCCAATGGAGCCACGTTTCGACAAGTGTTTGAAAAAATTTTACCTTCCTACGTCTCCCCTAACAACCAAGGATAGCATTTATAGTCCGACTAATCGTGTGTAGCCTTACATATCATTCCAGCCAATCAGTTCAAATGTAACTTGTGGCCCATTTCCCGTACAATGGTGGTTTAAAAAATCTACCACTGAGCGATTCTGATTTTGGGTGTTGTCTGACAGCACCATCATTTTATTTTGGCTATAACTTGTTAATTCCTAGACTATTTGCGTAACGTTTTACATATTCTTTGTCAGCAAGCCCTAAGGAACCCAAATATACAAATTTAAAAGAGCTAAGTGGCTGCGTTCAAAATATGCAATTTCTTCTACCTCCTGTTTCGAAGATGTGCTGTCTGGGTACTGTAATGTTTTCAAACGTAAACCCATCTAATGTTATCTTTTCTAATAAGCGTTTCTCAGGATTTTAAAACCTAACTCTGGGAAGGTTAGTGTTTTTATCACTGTCCGTCTGAAAAAAAAGTTAGTGCATGTGGCCTTACACGCGTGATAGTAGTAATTGTGTATCGCGTTACGCTTGTTGGGGTGGCATTAATAGCGAGACGCGTGTTTAATTTTGCATGCGTTCCTGATTTTATTCGCCCCTCTCTCTTTCTATTTGAGTCCATCTGTTCGTTCGTTTTGGTAACGTAGTATAATTAATGTTAGGATTAATTTAGGTCATTACGCAGTGTGCCTCTCAATGTTTTTCTTAGAAATGCAATACCCGTTTTAATGTGTTGTAGAAACGCTTGTATTTATGCAGTGGCTTATATTTAACGTGGAAACGTTACAATTTGCAGACGAAGCATAAAACAAAGGGGATTTCGAGTACATTCTTTGTGACAGCACTGTTATTTTACCATTGCTCTTTTCTTTATTAAATTTATTTGTTAGGCTTTACATTTACCTTTTAATTTATATATGTGGATTAGAATATTCCACGACATCTCCCCTCTTAAAACAGACATTATATGTCAGTCCTTTATTCTATATACACATAGAGAAATTTATTATTATTTCTGGGGTTTACGGTGATTCTCATCACACGGATGGCGGCTTAAAAAGTCCGCTCCCAAATTTGTTTTTCCAGATATATACTCAATGCTAAAATTATATGGAGCCAAAAGTAAAGACCATCGGAGTAACCTAGAGTTCTCATGCCTAGCCTGTGCTAGAAACGATAAAGGTTTGTGGTCTGTTTGCAACTTAAAGGCCTTCCCATACAGATAAATATTGAATTTCTTTATTGCCCATATTACTGCAAGACATTCTTTTTCGCTAGTTGAGTAATTGATTTCAGCTTTATTCAATTTTCTGCTAGCATATGCCACTGGGCTTAATTCCCCATCCAATGCATCTGATTTCTGTAGTAGAGTTGCACCTAACCCAATATTACTTGCATCCGTCCTTACTATGAATTCTTGACTTAAGTCAGGTAATTTCAAAATGGGTTTACTTGTGAGCTTTTCCTTCAATTCTTGGTAAGTCATTTCACATTGTGGTGTCCATGTAATGCGATCTGGATGTCCTTTACGTGTCAAATCAGTTAACGGTGCACATATGGAATTAAAGTTTTTGATATACTTCTGGTAGAAACCACATAATGAGACAAAGGATCTCACGTCCTTCTTGGTTTGTGGTCTCGGGGCTTTCTGTAGTTTCTCTAAATTCTTTGGGTCAGGGGTCATGTTTCCCTGATAAACTGTGTGTCCCAAAAATTCCAATTCTTTACATCCAACGCAACATTTGGTTGGTCGGGCTGTTAAATTTGCTTCCCTAAGTCGATCAAACAGCATCTTCAGAGAGTCAATGTGTTCCTCAAATGTTTCTGTTGCTATCAGGATATCATCCATGAAATTTGTTATACATGGATTATTCAGAGGGTCCAATAATTTTCTCATCATTCTAGAGAAGACACTAGGCGCATTCTTCAATCCAAATGGCAATCTATTAAACTCATAGTGTCCTTCTGAGGTACTAAAAGCTAGGTATGGTCTAACCTCAGGCTTTACTGGAATCTGATAGTATCCTTTACTCAGATCCACTTTTGAGAAATATTTAGCTTTATTTAGTCTGGCAAACAGCTGATTTGTATCCGGCAATGGATCCACCTGTCCTTCTGTAATAGCATTCAGTCTCCTGTAATCTATACAGAGTCTATGTTCTCCAGAGGGCTTCCTTAAGAGTACAACACCGGAACTATACGAAGATTCACTGTGCGAAATAATTCCTTCCTTCAACAGATAGTCTATCTCTTCCTTCAAAGCTTTCTCCTTAGCAAACGGAATCGAATATGGTTTCATACAGACAGGTGTGGGGTCTATCAGTTTCATATCATATTCCAATAGGTTTGTATGCCCTGGTCGGTCTGTTAACACCTCTGCATGATTATTTAGAACCTGTTGCACTCTCTCTTTCTGAGTTTTCGTTAAATGTGTACTGATTTTCACCTGTGCTGCTGTCTCACAGGGGTGTAATGGATATTCAAATGATGAAAGTGGTTCCTTTTTCATCTCCATGGCGATGGACAAGGTCAACAAGTGTGTCTCCTCCTGATGTTCTCTTTCTAAATATTTCTTCAGGAGATTCACATGATAGATTTTTTCTTTCCCCTTCTTATCTATCTTATAATTTGTTCTAGATACCTTCTCTAAAACTGTATATGGACCCTGCCATCCAATTTGTAACTTATTCTGACTCCCGGGCAAAAGAAGCAGTACTTTCTCTCCCACAGCCAAATTTCTGTCTTTCGCCTTCCTGTTATAATAGGCAGCATGTTTCTTCCTGGCTTGTTTCAAATTTTCATTGGCAAGTTTCCAGCCAGTTTTTAAACGAGTGGTCAGCTCATTCACATATTGGTATGAAGATGTAATGTTTTCCTCTGCCTTTTCATCAGTCCACGTTCTTAACAAAGCTTCGAGTGGACCTTTTATTGGCCTTCCAAACAATAATGTTGCCGGGGCCATACCGGTTGAACTATGGGGTACCTCCCTATAAGCAAAGAGGGCGGCGTGCAGGTACTGGTCCCATGTATCTGGTTTTTCGTGTGCCAACTTTCTCAGGATCGACATCAATGTGCCGTTAAATCTTTCCACTTGGCCGTTCCCTTGGGGATGATACACACTACAATGGAAGTGTTTGGCCTGGAAGATCCTGAAAACTTCTTCAGTTAGTTTCCCCTTGAACTGAGAGCCATTATCAGTCAAGATTTGATTGGGAAAGCCTAACCTTGTGAAAATTGTGAGCAATGCCTCTGCCACATGTTTAGAATCAATCGATGACAGGGCTACAGCCTCTCCCCACATAGAACAAGTGTCCACCAGAGTCAGAATGTAGCTGTTCCTTCTCTTGGTTCGGGTGAGAGGTCCCACAAGATCCACGGCAACTCTCTCAAAGGGTGTTCCCACTATGGGCATTTCCCCCAGAGTTGCTGGTGCAGTCCAATGTTTAGGTGCTACTCGTTGGCACTCTGGACAGGATTTTACATATCGTTTGATATCTTCAGTTATTCCTGGCCAGAAATAGTGACAAGCTATTCGCTGTCCTGTTGCGCTGATTCCCATATGACCACTGAAGGGAATCGCATGCCCTAGTTCCAACACTTTAGTCCTATATGAAGTGGGAAGGACCAGCTGTCCGTGACCATTGGATTCAGATCCAGCCTTCCTATATATCAGTTTGTTCTTCATATAAAACTCTCCCTTGCCTGGAGGTGTATGAGATTTGGGCAACTTCTTGAAACATGGCTTGAGTGTTTTGTCCTCAGCCTGTGCCTTCCTCATCTCATCTGGGTGAGTATTTATTGGATTATCCTCCTCCTTTTTAGACTGTGATCTGGTCTGCACTGTTGCCAATATCACAGGTCTCTTGGGATTCCCCAAGAAGACATATCTACACCCCAATATCAGAGGGTAGATTGGCTCATTTATCACTGCTGCTTTTATGATTCCTTCCACATATCGCGTTTTCACTTTTATTCGGGCGACGGGAAGTGTCATGGTAGCTACATCCTTGGTTGCAGTTTGAATCTCCACTGTTTCTGTGGTGTATTGATCGGCCTGCACCAGGTGAGAACTCACAACGGAATCGTAATCTAAACCGGTATCATATAAACACCTTATAGTGACACCATTACAGATGACATCTTCACACACTGGGGGGTGGTATGGTTCCTGTAGTTCTTCAGGTTTTACCTTCTTTTCCTTTTTCCCCGATGTCATAGCAGCAAAATGAGGAGGTTTCCTTCTACAATGGTCAGTGTCATGATTGTTCATCTTACAATTTTTACACCACCTTTTTCCTTGGTTGAAAGATTTTCTTTCATCATATTTCCTTTTCATCGAATTGTGGGAATTTATTTTTATTTTCATACCGTGGCCTATCAAATTGGTGCTTACCTTTGTTTTGATCCCTAGGATCAAATTTATTAAAGTTCTGTGGTGCCCTAAAGTTATCCACTTGTTTCTTTTTATTACCTGTTACCTCTGCTTGAGCTGCTTGATACCTTTCAGCAACATTTAGCAACTCACCCAGCCTCTCTGCTCCTTGTTCCATGAGAAACTTTCTCAGGTCTGGAGCCATGGACTCTCTTAATTGCTCTATAAGGACCATTTCCTTAAGATCTTGGGTTTTCCCCAGAGAAGTCCATTTCTCCAAGTATGTCTCTATTCGTGCAGAGAACTGGTGATGGGTTTCACCTGACAGTAGTTTAGCATTCCTAAATTTTTGCCTATGAAATTCTGCATGCTTTGCATATCTTAACAAAAGAGCCTGCTTTAGCATGTCATAATTTTCCTGATCACCTCTGCTCATTTTTGCAAAAACTTCATAAGCTGCCCCACGAAGTCCTGAGATAACTTTAAGCTCCACCTTTCTCTCTCTAACCCATACGTGGTAGCTAATAGTTCATACCTATTTAGGTAGCTCTCTATATCATCGTCTTTCTCAACAAAATGATCTAAATGAAAATTCATAGCTGAGGTTGAGGCTCCTTGGCTAGCAGTGGCATCAGAGGCAAAGGGACTGGCACCATTTTCAGGAGCATGGCCTTGAAACTCAAACTCCCTTAGTCTAACTCATGTTCCCTTTGTACTCTCTTCTCCTCCTTTTCTGCTTCCCTCTCTGCAGTCAATCTTCTTTCTTCTGCTTCCCTTTCTGCAGCTAATTTCTTCTCTTCCCTTTCAATTTCTTAGCCTCAGCCTCAATCTGCAACCTCTTAATTTCTTTTCAGCCTCTAACTTTCTTTCGGCTTCAAACCTTCTTTCTTCGCGTTCAATAAATTTGTCACATTCCGTAGTGACATAGGCAACCATAACTTGCCCATCTAATCCTAACTCTTTTGCAGTCTGAACAGCAGCAGATCGAAATTTGGCCAGGTCCGCCATTGTCTATCAGGTAAATTTATACAATGTCTAACCAACAATTCAATCTCTAAATATATATCTAATGGACAACACAGGCACCGTGAGCTCAACCTTATTTAATTCCACCCAAGGATACCTTTTAATTCTTATATTCCCTGAAGTGAATTACCCCCACTATTTTTAATAGGTAAAGATTCAAAATCCCAAGAGCGAGCCCCCAATATATGTGGTGAAGTGGGATGTTATAAATATTTATAGGGGACTTAGTGTACTGACTGAGATCAGCTGTGAAGGTATATATATATCTAATAAGAGTAGTGTATTATATATAACCTTACTTGCTGCCACATATGTATACCTCAGTCAGAATTATTCTGGAATAGTGTGATGACTACGTTATATGTCTAGGGTATGTGTATGATGAAGTGTAAGTCAAAACAACAACAGACAGATAAACAATTTAATTTATTCCACTACACTTGACAACACTGTGACACTCACATACATAAAACACTCTACAAGGATATCTTAAAGGAGTCACTGATAACTTTTCAAATAACAATATGTATTCATTGCTGTCATGAATGTATATGTGTCCTGATTCAATTACAAAGGAACCAGGAGTCACAATCAATTTTAATTACAAGTTATATGTACAGAATTTATCAATATGAATATTGTAGTGACATATATTATTAAAAGTATCCTATGTGTGTCAGTTGTGTAGTAGTAATATGAGGTAATACTGGTTTTGTTTTGTTCAAGCTCTGTTGGTATTTGTCATCATGACTTCAATAGTTTGTCTTTATTGGAACTAGTATTGGAGATGTTCTCAGTTCCTGATATTAAAACAATTTAATTCCCCTCTTAATGTTATTTTTACAATGTCATTTTAAGATGGGGTACATAATGTTGAGCTCAGCTGGCCACATCAGCTTATCTTGCGTGATGGCGGCAGGAAAAGACTCCTCTGCTCGATTTCTCCCCTGGGCTCTGGAGACACCTCACTGATAGCTAAATGGACCAAGGAGTATGCTGTCCGACTCTGGATTCAGCAAAGCTCTGACCAGGTGCTGCTCAATAACGTTAAGACCACAGTCCCTGAAAACAAGAAGGATGTACCTTCTACGTCATAACCAATCTATACTCTCTTTCTACACTGATCACAATACATCACAAACATTGAGTTCAGAGCGTTAGGCCAACTGTCAGCTTCATCTGAAATACTTTATACCAGTATTAACCTCCTTAATGGTTACTACGCCTCTGCACTTCCAGCATTATTTCTTTCTAGTCAATCATCTAGGTGTCAGTGTACTGTTTGGCCATTCCATGCCGTTTTACTTTCCTCCGACACCTTCTGTTCAGGCTGGAGCATTATAGGCTTTACATCATGTTTGCTACTGAACTACACATATATACAGGCATAAATTAACAATTTACATTCAATTTTCATTAAAAGATACTGAATGTTTCAAGCTTACCACAATTTATGGAAATAAACACAGATACGTTGACTAGCAATGAATTCTGGCACAAATACTGGCACAAATTCCCATCTGCTTATGTTCCAGGCTTTTATTTAGCAAAAATATGAGCTGGCTTCAACGCACTGTTGCTTTATCAAGCTTATTTGAACTAGTGGTCTCGAACTAACGCTCCTAAGTGATTATATCAGCGAGTCTGGCCAATGGAGCCACGTTTCGACAAGTGTTTGAAAAAATTTTACCTTCCTACGTCTCCCCTAACAACCAAGGATAGCATTTATAGTCCGACTAATCGTGTGTAGTCTTACATATCATTCCAGCCAATCAGTTCAAATGTAACTTGTGGCCCATTTCCCGTACAATGGTGGTTTAAAAAATCTACCACTGAGCGATTCTGATTTTGGGTGTTGTCTGACAGCACCATCATTTTATTTTGGCTATAACTTGTTAATTCCTAGACTATTTGCGTAACGTTTTACATATTCTTTGTCAGCAAGCCCTAAGGAACCCAAATATACAAATTTAAAAGAGCTAAGTGGCTGCGTTCAAAATATGCAATTTCTTCTACCTCCTGTTTCGAAGATGTGCTGTCTGGGTACTGTAATGTTTTCAAACGTAAACCCATCTAATGTTATCTTTTCTAATAAGCGTTTCTCAGGATTTTAAAACCTAACTCTGGGAAGGTTAGTGTTTTTTATCACTGTCCGTCTGAAAAAAAAGTTAGTGCATGTGGCCTTACACGCGTGATAGTAGTAATTGTGTATCGCGTTACGCTTGTTGGGGTGGCATTAATAGCGAGACGCGTGTTTAATTTTGCATGCGTTCCTGATTTTATTCGCCCCTCTCTCTTTCTATTTGAGTCCATCTGTTCGTTCGTTTTGGTAACGTAGTATAATTAATGTTAGGATTAATTTAGGTCATTACGCAGTGTGCCTCTCAATGTTTTTCTTAGAAATGCAATACCCGTTTTAATGTGTTGTAGAAACGCTTGTATTTATGCAGTGGCTTATATTTAACGTGGAAACGTTACAATTTGCAGACGAAGCATAAAACAAAGGGGATTTCGAGTACATTCTTTGTGACAGCACTGTTATTTTACCATTGCTCTTTTCTTTATTAAATTTATTTGTTAGGCTTTACATTTACCTTAACTGTACGTTATCCTCATTCTCAGGGAAAACGTACGAGCTAGGTTACAACAATTCACTTCAGTATGGACCCACATGAGACAGGAGCGCCATCTTTTCCTTGAAGTTTAGTTAAAATTCTGTAAAATATTATTATTTTGAACTTTCCACCGATGCATTGATGGAACTGCTAAAAATAGCAAATCGTACGATAGAGACGTCTGTAACATTGGGCTGCACGTATTTCAAATTTAAAATCTTCTGAAACATGAAATAACGTACCTCTGTAGATAACTCAGTGTTTCTAAAGTAGATCTATACAGCTCCTGTGTTGTCTGCTGCTGTCATAGAGTTAAACTAGACCAGAATCTGATAAGCAACATACGTGGATGTCTGTTTGGATTTGAAATATATTGTGGAAGACAACCTTTAGCGAGAAGAGAACTGGGACTGTAATGAAAAGGAAAGCAGAATGTACGGAAAAACCTTGAGCGGATAGCACAGAACAAGAAAGCTTGCCGTGAATTTAATGAAGTCCTATGCTTGTTAGAAAGCTGACGCGTAATGATGAAAACGAAGGAGAAAAAGAAGAAGCAGAAGACAGTAAGGGCAAGATATGACCATACGCTGACCCTGCCGTGCTTTCCTATCTCAAAGTGAACTTGAGTTCTCAGTGTTCATTTTACAAATTCAGGTCTTGAACTCAAAAACATTCCGTCGTCTTCTTGATCTAGCAAAGACATGCTTGTCTCTCGTCTGTCGTCTCCGACCTAGGGCTAGATTCGTTTAGAATTTTAATTTGTTTACTTGGATTCATCTGGATTGTGATGCTGATCAGAAACTTGCGTGGAAGAGCTATAGCTTTACTGAGGTCTGTTAAGATTTCACAGAGCCTGGTTCTGAGAATGAAATGCTCTTTCCAGATTTAAAAAAAAAAAAATCAACATGATTGAATTAAATCCTTTTAAAGTTAAATTCACGCGCATGCGCAATAAATTAATATAATTATGAATTAACGCTTGAGCACTCTATTGAGTTGGTGATGAATAGAAAAGAAGGATCACAGTCATTTGTGTAACGATATGCAGAATCGGAACAATTCTGATTAGATTTAGATAAATCATTCCAAAGCCGAGCGTTGCAATAAATCTTACATTATTTTTCTTTGAAATCTTTTTTCATTGAATAATTAAGGTATATTGTTGTAAATACAGTTTTCTGCATTATTTTATTTCCTTAATTACCAATCAACAATCTTTTTTTTTTCTTCTTTCCACTTAATTTCAAATTAAACTTTTGTTTGTCTATTTTTTTCCTCAACGCTCATTCTTCTTAATTGTCTTATTTTGCACTTATTTTGCACAGTTTCCAGTTCTCGTTGACTAAAAAAAAAATCACACGGAGAAGAGATCTGGAGACAGACATGACAGGGACAGACATGACAAGTACAGACTTTAAACGGATGGCACAAGACATACAAGTTGTGTACGTGTTTATTGATCGCCAATGCTCCATCAGGAGCTAAAGTTCATTGATGATGATGACGATGAAACCGACTTTAAGTCCGTTTAGTTTCTGGCAGTTTTGAGGAGACAGAGAAAGAATGTGATTACTGTTTCGTCAGACATGTCGCAAGGGCTGACCAGTATGAGATTGTACATACAAGTATATATATATATGAGGAGGAGTCTAAAAGTAACCTTAACATTTTTTTATTAACAGAATATGCACAAATAGGGATGAAAGCACTTAATCACCTTTCAACATAGTCCCCACCACGTTCAATGAATGTGTGCCAGTGCTTCACTAATGCCTGGATTCCGCGAGAAAAAAACTCTTCTGACTGACTGCGTAGCCACGTATGCACCTCCTCTTTCACCTCATCGTCCATTCTGAACTTCTTGCTACCGAGTGCCTCCTTGAGGGGTCCAAACACAAGATAATCACTCGCAATCGGTGCGAGATCCGGTGAATATGAAGGATGTGGAAGACACTCCAAACGCAGATTCGTGATTTTCGTTACTGTCACATGAGCTGTGTGCGGCCGCGCGTTATCGTGCTGTAACAACACACCAGAACTGAGCAAGCTGAGACTTTTTGACCTGATTGCGGGTTTCAAGTGGTTCTGAAGCAGACCACAGTATGATTCGCTGTTGATAGTGAGTCCCCTGGGCATGTAATGTTCCAGGATTGGGTCTTTACAGTCCCAGAAGAGCGTGAGCATCAATTTGCCAGCCAACCGCCTTGTACGGAACTTCTTTTTTTTTTTTCGGCGATGATGAATGTCGCCACTCTATGCTGGCTCGTTTAGTCTCTGGCTGGAAGTAGTGGACCCAGCATTCGTCACCAGCGACTATACGGTGTAGAATGTCATCTCCGTCAGCTTCATAACGTCGTAACAGTGTTTCACAAACATCCACCACGCTCTTTCAGTTCGGGGGTGAGTTGTTTTGGTACCCACCTAGCGGAGACTTTGTGGTACTGCAGCACGTCGTGAATGATGTGATGCGCCGAGCCATGACTGATCTTCAATTCTCCAGCCACCTCGTCGATTGTTACCCACCGGTTTTCCCGTATCACTCGTTCCACTGCAGCGATAGTGTCAGGCGTAGTCGCAGTGTGAGGCCAGCCGGAGCGACACCCCACTTTTAAACTTCCTGTGCCACTCATAAACCTGCTAAAGCAACACACAAGCATCCCCATATTGCCTCTTTATCCTCCGATGAATGTCTGCTGGTTTCTCACCCTAACTATCCAAAAAACGGATAACTGCACGCTGCTCTTCTCTCGTGCATGCTTCCAAGGGGGCGGCCATCTTGGCTATGGTTTGCTGACGTCATACTTCCCATCAGGACGACGGGCCTGCGCGCACTGGTACCTCAAGCGGGAGGGCATAACATATATGTAGTACAACTGTCTACTACGTGATTTGGACTTTTTATTGCCATATTAAGGTTAATTTTGTATTTCCCCTCGTACAGATATATATATATATATATATATATATATATATATATATATATATATATATATATATATATATATATATATATATATATATATATATATATATATATATATATATATATATATATATATATTCTTTAAGCACCAAACACGGCGCATAAGGCAGAAACCAGTGCTCTCCAGGTTGTACGTTGTGACGCCACTCCTCTTAGCTCTTGCACATTGTTCAATCCCAACGTTCTTCCTTCTCTTATTATTGTTCTTCTGAGTGTTTCTTTTGGTCTTCCTTTTTTCCTCTTACCCTCAGGAACCCAAGTGAGTGCCTGCAATGGTATTCTGTTGTTTTGCATTCGTAGGACATGACCGATATATGACCATCGTCTTTTCCTTAAATAGTTGGAGACATATTTCTGCCTAGAGTCTTCTCTTATTTGTCGATTAGTCTTGAATTCTTTCCAACTGATGTTCATGAGTTTTCTAAGACATTTGTTCTCGAATGTATTCAGCTTGTTCTCCAATGATTTTGTTATTTTCCAACTCTCACAGCCGTATGTTAACACTGAGATAACATTTGAATTAAACAGACGAAGCTTGGTATGTATATTCAATGATCGTAATTTCCAAATGTTAGATAATCTATTGAAGGCGCGATATATATATATATCAGCAGATATCTGAAATAACACAAAAAGGGGGGAACAGAGGGATTTTTTTTAAAAATGGGAACCAAGGGAAATAATACAATCAATGTCCAACTTTCATCACCAAAATAACTTGTTGCGTACCCTGAAAAAATGACACTAACTGACAGACAGAGGTTCTAAAATATAGATTATATAAATATGTATTGACAGAACTTGAACTGATGACACAGAACATGAATGCTTGGCGTGATTTTAATAGGTAGTTATTGTGCCCGGGCAGGTCACGGCACCAATGAGTGTGTTATGTGCCCGCGTCAGTTAAATGGGCAAGTAGTTATATTGATTTTATTTTCAATCAGAGTTAATCCTTTATATGTTGTTGTTGTTGTTCAAGTGCTACAGGCTTTCCGCCTGAGATAGAGATTCTTGACTTTTGCTCATTTTTCTTCCCAGGTTCGTTCTTCCCTTTAGGTTTAGTGATAAGCAAAAGAGTCTCAACATGACAACGTACAGTCATGCGCCGCTTAACGTCCACGATACGTTTTGTGAAATAGGACGTTATGCGATTTGGACGTTGTGCGAACACCATACTTTATACTTAGCAAAGTTATATGGGATACTGTAGTGTACCTGTATTGGCTAAATAGCCAAGATACTGTGCACATACGGTAATGTATTTTCGAAAGTTCACATTAAAATAACGATAGTAAGTACAGTACAGTACATACATAGGCCAGTAACATGGGCGTTTATTATGACTATCAATACATATGTACTGTATTATAGGTTATACAGTTGACATTAAAAAATCCGGCCATCGATAATCCGGTTCCTTCAGATTTCCGGCATGGATTTCGGAGCGCATTTTTAAATTTACCGCGTTGGCGCGCCACTTTTTTCTGGAGCAGTTAATGTTTTGACGCAGCTGTTGGGTCTTGCTTGCACGTGTTAACAGGCATTCCTGCTCATTCCTTCTCATTTTATCATTCATTTGCTGCTGTTTAGCCCCATTATGGATTCAGCAAATAAAAGAAGTGGTGTAAAACGTAAACATCGTGCATTGTCGATCGCAGATAAAGTGTACAGGTAGTCATTTTCTGTTAAATATATACAGAATAAAATATATAACCATAAAAAATCCGGCATTTTCAAAAATCCGGCACTCCTCAGGTCCGGAAGTTGCCGGATTTTTGAATGTCTACTGTATATGTACTGTACCATTATACGCCTGGCATCGCAATCGCTTTGTACTGTATACAAGGGACATGAGATACACGTGTTGTGTGTGGAAAGCTGCTGCTTTCGGTACGTCCGGTTACGTCCGCTTCGTCCTGTTCTCCGATCGGGATTTCTGAACTCTATTATAACCTTATGGGACCACGGACGTATATGTGGTTGGACGTTGTCCGAACGAACGTTATGCGGCGCATGACTGTATATCCAAAAGAAATACTGTAATGTTCCAAAAACAGCAATGCAGTAAATTCCACCAGAAGTTTACTGATCGCCATTTGACAAGCACAATTTTCACAATTGACATGTTCGTTACTTACTTATAAACAAAATAGTGTAAAATCCAAAAGGAAAATATATCCAACAGAAGAAAAAATAAACTGGTCTTAGTAACCTCAAAGACGAAGTTCACCTAACACTACAAACTGCCTAGCACTAATTTCTATCTATCTAATCTCTAAGACGAAACTCGAACCTGGCTTGCCTAACACAACACAATGAATACCTAGCAAATCTCTGCCCTTTCTCGCATTTCTCCAACTTAGATACAGTTATTTCTTTTTCCCGCCATTTTCCACACGTTCGCTAATTTTACACACGACTCACTAATTTTACACACGTCTCTCTGTTTTCGACATTTTGCACACGACTTTCTGCTATTTCGACTTTTTTCACACTGGTGATCTTTTCCACCTTAACAATTGGATAAAAAAACCCAAGATCACACAACATTCATTTCACACTTTCCGCGCATAAAACCCATTCATTATTATTTTCTGGGACTGCCCTACATTTGCCCTCTCAGAGCAGTGACTGCCAACTGAACTTTAATGACACTGCGTTTTGTGCGAAAACGCCTTATCTGCTTTTTTTTATGGCTGTCATTTCTATATGTACGATTATAGCACTAATGAATGCTAGTGTAGTAAGCCATGCGGTCACATGATGAAGATGATAGCGATGATAATAATGTTGAGAACGATGATGACGATGATGATGATGAAAGTATCTCTTTCCCCCCCCCCCCCCCCCCCCCCCCCCCCCCCAAAAAAAAAAAAAAAAATTATTTAAAATCATATACACACACATATTTTCGAATACTCAGGCATGGCGATTACATCAGAAAACAGATGCATTACTGAGATTAGGAACAGAATGTGACAAGCTAAAAGCAAAATTATATAAAAGTGAATAATATATAATATCCAGTGTCATAGATCATACTCTGAAAAAGCGTTCTGAAGTGTTACATCAAATTAACATAACTGCATGGAAGTGATTCCTGCACGATGACCAACAATGCGAAAATCAAGGGTGAACTGACCGTGAGTTGGGCCCCCGACAAATACGGGTCACAGGTCCCTAATCATCCATGCGACATGGAGTGCTGGTTCTGCCCCATGCTATTGTGGGCGCTCGGGCACAGTCCGATTGCCGAGACTTATTAGTCCGCCCCTGGAGGTAACAGAGATGGTGTTTCTCAAAAGAACGTTAATAATACCATGGACAGCTATTACAAAGGAAGAATTCCTGCTAAAACTTGCTGAACTAAGAAGGATAATTAAAAAGAAATATACGGACAATCAATGAACATTCTTTAGGCATTTGATGAAAGAACAACACTCGTAAAACAGCGTAGCCAAGAGAAAAACTAGAGAAGTAGGGAAAGATAAATAGACAAAATATATTGAATATCCACATTCAGTGTCATAGGGAGAGATCAACAACGGAGCAGATTGAGTGCATACACACATCTAGATATGTGTAGA
Source organism: Oreohelix idahoensis (assembly GCA_024509875.1). NCBI lineage: Eukaryota > Metazoa > Mollusca > Gastropoda > Stylommatophora > Oreohelicidae > Oreohelix > Oreohelix idahoensis. Next base: position 172,774 of record JAMPIV010013944.1, on the reverse strand, counting down.
GACATTATCGCCTACGCCCCAAATCACAGCACCTGGCTTAACAACAATCTCTCTCCATACCTCTAACTCAATTTTCTTCACTTATTCACAGTCTCCCATAATTCCACGCTCGGTTAAAGCCACATTCATAATTTCACAAACTTTCCTTACGTTCTCAATCAATAAGTCAATCACTCGCCCACATTATCACGTGCTCAGACTTATAGACCATTGACCTGCAAAAAGCAAGATCATTGAACGACACCACGTGAATCTGGTCTTTCATTGGTTATTAGACTCTGGACGTAGACTGGAATTACACCCTAGATAGAAGGCATTGACAGGGGGCGTGTAATTTATACGGTGCAAATTCACAGGGCAGCATCGTCCAGATCATTACATCTGCCAGGTTACTTCCTGCCACACTGTAATTTGTACTGAACAAGAGATTTGGTTATCGATGCCCGGACAACAGTGACCGCCTGAATTAGAAATTGAACGCTGGCATGTAAACAGCTTGTCCCTGGTAGTTCGCCGGGGGGGGGGGGGGGGGGGGGGGGGGGGGGGGAGGGGTGGGGGGGGGGGGGGCGGGGGGGGGGGGGAGGGGGGGGGGAAGGAGTCTCTAAAGAGACAAAGAAAAAATAGGACTAATGCTCTCTCAAACATGTCGTAACAGGCAGCTAATAACAGGCTACGTAACATCGTCGTGTAAAACAGTTGGTATGTGCCCGAGCAGGTCAAGGCGCCAATGAGTGTGTTATGTGCCCGCGTCAGTTAAATGTGCAAGTAGTTATATTGATTTTATTTTCAATTGGAGTTAATCCTTTTGATGGTGTTGTTATTCAAGTGCTAACTGGCCTTCCGCCAGAGATGGTAATACTTGACTTTTGCTCATTTTTCTTTCCAGGTTCATTCTTCCCTTTAGGTTTAGTGATAAGCAATCTCTTACATGGTTTTCAAATGATCCAACTGTAACACTGCATTTGTAGAAAATTCAATTAGAGTTTATTGATGTCATTAGGCAAACACTGTAAATTTCACAATGATGGTTGGTTATCCAAGTGGAGCATTTATATATCCACAATAGAATAATATACTAACTTGTCTACTTAAGAACTTGTCTTAATATTCTCAAAGACGAAGTTCACTTAACACTATTTGTAAAATCCTAAAAAGTCCAAAATCATGGAATCATTGAAATCATAAATCCTGAAATCACTGCCCTTTCTCGCACTTCTCTCCTATTTATACAATTTCTTCTTTTCCCCCGCCAATTTTCACACGATGCTTTCTTCTTTCACATGGTACTATTATCTTCATTTGCACACGTTTTCTCAGCTTTTCGACTTTTTCCACACGTCTCTCTCTCTAAACAATGGGAAAAAACCAAAATAGCAACTCTCACTTCACAAAATTTTCCATTCAAAACAAGCATTTAATATTTTCCCTGGGACTGCACTATGTTTGTCTCTCTTCGTCGTGACTGCCAACTGAACTTTAATGACCCTGCGTTTTGTGCAAAAACGCCTTATTTGCTTTACGACTGTTATTTCTATATTCTAACACGTATAAATGGTAGTGTAGTAAGCCATGCGGTCACACGTCCTGTGCCACACAAATGTATCCCAGAAGGAGACATTTGCGTACTATCAACTAACTACCTCATGCTAGTGACTGTTATAAACCACTAACCTATTGGTAGAGGCTCTCAGAAATTTTTTTAAAATTATTTTTCTCGTAAAACGAGGGATCCCAGTATATTTATAATGCGTAAAACGGGGGATACATAAAATGTGTTACTACACTTCGCCATCAAACAGTATTGATGTACACTACTTCTCAACAATATCAATATGCACAACGCTGTGAATTAGTCATCACCATAATGTTAACATACTTAATGCAAACATTTTCCCCCCAAAAAATGTAATTGTATACGATTTTCATCGGTTGTGCAAACAAAACAAACAAAAACAAATACTTTGGCAATATTTAACAGAAGTGACTAATATTCACTTAGTATTTAACAATCGTAAATGTAGTAGCTGCAACGAACATCAGCCTAGCAGCATAGAACTAATGGTCAAACATCAGACCGTGGGACGCAAAAATGTTATATATATATATATATATATATATATATATATATATATATATATATATATATATATATATATATATATATATATATATATATATATATATATATATATACACATACACACAATATGACATTGGAATATACAAACAAGGCAATATTATATAATGAAATATGAACTGGAGCTGTACGCTCTCGTAACTGTCAATATAAAACGTGGTAAACATAATACAATCATGTGATACAGGCGACCCCATCCTGCCACTGTGGTCAGTGATTTACCAGGATGTATATGGGTCTTAAACACCAAAAATCTGGACAAGTTGTGGTGAACTGTGTTCGTCGTAAAATCTAAATATAGAATTATTAATCTGGTTACATGGAGTTACAAAGTATTTATTTTTTTAAAAAAATGTCTCTAATCTCCAGCTTATGTAATGGTCGTTACTATGAGGGAGGACCAAAATACCGATACAGATAACTATCGGGTGGTGGAGTATGAACGATCTCAGTAACATACGAACCCAGTACCAAACTGTTTATAGGTTCGTCATCAAATAGGAAACCTACATATAAATGCAAGTGCATTATAATGGACAAGACATTTTTCAAGAAAATATACTGCAGCGTTCCGCTTACAATGTGACATAGGGCAGAAACATACAGGTACATCAATATGTGATGTTTATTTCTCAATACAAGGTTTATCAACATGTGAACATATCCGTTACCATGTTAACGATTTCTCATGGAATCGTCATGGTGTGCATGTAAGAATGTAGTATTTCGCCAATCCGCGAACTGTGTTGAATAGCATATAAGTTGTACACAACGTGCAAAATATGTCACCAAATCAAATTTTAGGTAAAAATATATGTCTCAGTTAATTAATGGCGTGGGGTGCATTTTGGGATAAATGACGGAGTAGGGTTTATCACCATGGGAGCTGAACGAATTTCAGTCATGGGAATGTACTCGGGGGTCGTAGGGGCGTTAGCTGTTTCAATGGGGGTAACAATGCCCTCATTATCTTTTATCGATGTCCGCTGTGGACATCTCATCTTCTTGTACACATGGTATTTATACATTAAACAGCTTAAAGTTTAAAACACCAATTATACTAGGCAAAATAAATAGTCCTGAGACTCTAGTGAGTCGGGTCATGGCCTCTGTCTGCCACATATATATATCTATCTCAGTCAGAATTATTCTGGAATAGTGTGATGACTACGTTATGTGTCTAGGGTATGTGTATGATGAAGTGTAAGTCACAACAACAGACAGATAAACAATTTAATTTATTCCACTACACTTGACAACACTGTGACACTCACATACATATAACAATCTATGAGAATATCTTAACGGAGTCACTGATAACTTTTCAAATAACAATATGTATTCATTGCTGTTATGAATGAATATGTGTGTCCTGATTCAAATACAAAGGAACCAGGAATCACAATCAATTTTAATTACAAGTTATGTACAGAATGTATTAATATGAATATTGTAGTGACATATATTATTACAAATATCCTATGTGTGTCAGTTGTGTAGTAGTAAAATGAGGTAATACTGGTTTTGTTTTGTTCAAGCTCTGTTGGTATTTGTCATCATGACTTCAATAGTTTGTCTTAAGGAAACTAGTATCGGAGATGTTCTCAGTTCCTGATATTAACACAATTTACTTCCCCTCTTAAGTTTATGTTACAAAGTCATTTTAAGACGGGGTACATAATGTTGAGCTCAGCTGGCCAAATCAGCTTATCTTGCGTGATGGCGGCAGGAAAAGACTCTTCTGCTCGAATTCTCCCCTGGGCTCTGGAGACACCTCACTGATAGCTAAATGGACCAAGGAGTATGCTGTCCGACTCTGGATTCAGCAAAGCTCTGACCAGGTGCTGCTCAATACCATCAAGACCACGGTCCCACAATTCATGGAAACAAACACAGATACGTTGATTAGCAATGAATTCTGGCACAATTACTGGCACAAATTCCCATCTGCTTATGTTCCAGGCTTTTATTTAGCAAAATATGAGCTGGCTTCAACGCACTGTTGCTTTATCAAGCTTATTTGCACTAGTGGTCTCGAACTAACGCTCCTAAGTGAGTATATCAGCGAGTCTAGCCAATGGAGCCACGTTTCGACAAGTGTTTGAAAAAATGTTACCTTTCCACGTCTCCCCTAACAACGAAAGATAGTATTTATAGCCCGACCAATCGTGGTTAGTCTTTCATTTGTTGCGCTCCAATCAATTTGGAGTTTACATGGTAGGCTATTTCTGTAACGTAAGGTTTTTTTCAAACACGTTATAAAAAAATTTTATGAGCAGAAATGATTTTATGTTGTCAGGCATCCCCACTATTTTATTTTGGTTATAATTTATTAATTCCTGGACTATTTGCGTAACGTTTTACATATTCTTTGTCAGCAAGCCCTAAGGAACCCAAATATCCAAATTTAAAAGAGCTACGTGGCTGCGTTCAAAATATGTATTTTCTACCTCCTGTTTCGAAGATGTGCTGTCTGGGTACTGTTATGTTTTCAAACGTAAACCCATATATTGTTATCTTTCCTAATAAGCGTTTTTTGTGATTTTAAAACCTAACTCTGGGAAGGGTAGTGAATTTATCACTGTCCGTCCGAAAAAGTTAGTGCATGTAGCCTAACACGCGTGATAGTAGTAATTGTGTATCGCGCGACGCGTGTTGGGGGTGGCATTAATAGCGAGACGCGTGTTTAATTTTGCATGCGTTCCTGATTTTATTCGCCCCTCTCTCTTTCTTTCTATTTGAGTCCATCTGTTCGTTCGTTTTGGTAACGTAATATAATTAATGTTAGGATTAATTTAGGTCATTACGCAGGGTGCCTCTCAATGTTTTTCCAAGAAATACAGCACACGTTTCATTGAAGAAAGCGGGTATAATACAGTAAGCTTTTACTATCAACGTGAAAGCGTTACAATTTGCAGACGAAGCAGAAAACAAGGGGGATTTCGAGTACCTTCTTTGTGACAGCACTGTTATTTTACCATTGCTCTTTTATTTATTAATTTTATTTGTTAGGCTTCATATTTACCTAATAATTTATATATGTGGATTAGAATATTCCACGACACCTCCCCTCTTAAAACAGACATTATATGTCAGTCCTTTATTCTATATACACATAGAGAAATTTATTATTATTTCTGGGGTTTACGGTGATTCTCATCACACGGATGGCGGCTTAAAAAATCCGCTCCCAAATTGGTTTTTCCAGATATATACTCAATGCTAAAATTATATGGAGCCAGAAGTAAAGACCATCGGAGTAACCTAGAGTTCTCATGCTTAGCCTGTGCTAGAAACGATAAAGGTTTGTGGTCTGTTTGCAACTTAAATGCCTTCCCATATAGATAAATATTGAATTTCTTTATCGCCCATATTACTGCAAGACATTCTTTTTCGCTAGTTGAGTAGTTGATTTCAGCTTTATTCAACTTTCTGCTAGCATATGCCACTGGGCTTAATTCCCCATCCAATGCATCTGATTTCTGTAGAGAGTTGCACCTAACCCAATATTACTTGCATCCGTCCTTACTATGAATTCTTGACTTAAGTCAGGTAATTTCAAAATGGGTTTACTTGTGAGCTTTTCCTTCAATTCTTGGTAAGTCATTTCACATTGTGGTGTCCATGTAATGCGATCTGGATGTCCTTTACGTGTCAATTCAGTTAACGGTGCACATATGGAATTAAAGTTTTTGATATACTTCTGGTAGAAACCACATAATGAGACAAAGGATCTCACGTCCTTCTTGGTTTGTGGTCTCGGGGCTTTCTGTAGTTTCTCTAAATTCTTTGGGTCAGGGGTCATGTTTCCCTGATAAACTGTGTGTCCCAAAAATTCCAATTCTTTACATCCAACGCAACATTTGGTTGGTCGGGCTGTTAAATTTGCCTCCCTAAGTCGATCAAACAGCATGTTCAGAGAGTCAATGTGTTCCTCAAATGTTTCTGTTGCTATAAGGATATCATCCATAAAATTTGTTATACAGGGATTATTCAGAGGATCCAATAATTTTCTCATCATTCTAGAGAAGACACTAGGCGCATTCTTCAATCCAAATGGCAATCTATTAAACTCATAGTGTCCTTCTGAGGTACTAAAAGCTAGGTATGGTCTAACCTCAGGCTTTACTGGAATCTGATAGTATCCTTTACTCAGATCCACTTTTGAGAAATATTTAGCTTTATTTAGCCTGGCAAACAGCTGATTTGTATCCGGCAATGGATCCACCTGTCCTTCTGTAATAGCATTCAGTCTCCTGTAATCTATACAGAGTATATGTTCTCCAGAGGGCTTCCTTAAGAGTACAACACCGGAACTATACGAAGACTCACTGTGCGAAATAATTCCTTCCTTCAATAGATAGTCTATCTCTTCCTTCAAAGCTTTCTCCTTAGCAAACGGAATCGAATATGGTTTCATACAGACAGGTGTGGAGTCTATTAGTTTCATATCATATTCCAATAGGTTTGTATGCCCTGGTCGGTCTGTTAACACCTCTGCATGATTATTTAGAACCTGTTGCACTCTCTCTTTCTGAGTTTTCGTTAAATGTGTACTGATTTTCACCTGTGCTGCTGTCTCACAGGGGTGTAATGGATATTCAAATGATGAAAGTGGTTCCTTTTTCATCTCCATGGCGATGGACAAGGTCAACAAGTGTGTCTCTTCCTGATGTTCTCTTTCCAAATATTTCTTCAGGAGATTCACATGATAGATTTTTTCTTTCCCCTTCTTATCTATCTTATAATTTGTTCTAGACACCTTCTCTAAACTGTATATGGACCCTGCCATCCAATTTGTAACTTATTCTGACTCCCAGGCAAAAGAAGCAGTACTTTCTCTCCCACAGCCAAATTTCTGTCTTTCGCCTTCCTGTTATAATAGGCAGCATGTTTCTTCCTGGCTTGTTTCAAATTTTCATTGGCAAGTTTCCAGCCAGTTTTTAACCGAGTGGTCAGCTCATTCACATATTGGTATGAAGATGTAATGTTTTCCTCTGCCTTTTCATCAGTCCACGTTCTTAACATAGCTACATATGGACCTTTAATTGTGTGGACCTATTTGTCCATGCACCGGTATGGTCTCTTCCACTCGAAGCTTTATAGTGATGATTTTTCCTCCCAGAATTATCATTCACAAAACGACCGCTACCAATTTTTCTTTTGGGGCTTTCTCCCCACTTAAAATTCTTGATGAGAGATTTCCTCTCTACATCTTCTTCCTCCAGTTTGTTTAAGTCCGATTGAGGGATTTTCGGCTTATCCTGGGGTAAGACATCCTTTTGCACTCTCCGCATAGTGGCCATTGTAAAACAGTTAAGTGAAGCTTGTCCGTGAAAAGGGGCTTCCCATTCCATTTGGTCCACTTTATCAAATCTATATTTCTTTTTATTATCAGGCCTAATTTTGCCCCGTGGCGTGTCCAGGTCCTGATCCATGTTCCCACTTGTGGGTGTTCCCTCATGTGCTATGCTACACCTTTCTACAAAATTCTCAATGTCCCATCTTGCTTTGGGCCAATAATAATTGTGAGCCACCTTTTGAATGATGGTACCTATCTTCTCATGGTCCCCATCTGGTTTCACATGTAGGCTCCTTATTAAGTCTGCCCTATATCTTTTAGGGAGTACCAGCTGTCCCTGACCTTTGGATCTAGCTCCAGTCTTCCTATACATCAACTTGTTTTTCATGTAAAAATCTCCCTTGCCTGGAGTTGTATGACAAGTTGACAATTTTCTGCAACAAGGCTTGAGTGTTTTATCCCCAGCCTGTGCCTTCCTCATCTCTTCTGGAGTGGTATCTAACATAATATCCTCCTCCTGTCTTGAGGTCGACCTGACCTGAAGGGTTGCCATATACACAGGTTTCCTTCTGCAACGGTCAGTGTCATGATTGTCCATCTGACAATTTTTACACCACCTTTTTCCTTGGTTGAAAGATTTTCTTTCATCATATTTCCTTTCATCGAATTGTGGGAATTTATTTTTATTTTCATACCGTGGCCTATCAAATTGGTGCTTACCTTTGTTTTGATCCCTAGGATCAAATTTATTAAAGTTCTGTGGTGCCCTAAAGTTATCCACTTGTTTCTTTTTATTACCTGTTACCTCTGCTTGAGCTGCTTGATACCTTTCAGCAACATTTAGCAACTCATCCAGCCTCTCTGCACCTTGTTCCATGAGAAACTTTCTCAGGTCTGGAGCCATGGACTCTCTTAATTGCTCTATAAGGACCATTTCCTTAAGATCTTGGGTTTTCCCCAGAGAAGTCCATTTCTCCAAGTATGTCTCTATTCGTGCAGAGAACTGGTGATAGGTTTCACCTGACAGTAGTTTAGCATTCCTAAATTTTTTCCTATAAAATTCTGCATTCTTTTCATACCTTAACAAAAGAGCCTGCTTTAGCATGTCATAATTTTCCTGATCACCTCTGCTCATTTTTGCAAAAACTTCATAAGCTGCCCCACGAAGTCCCTGAGATAACTTTAAGCTCCACCTTTCTCTCTCTAACCCATACGTGGTAGCTAATAGTTCATACCTATTTAGGTAGCTCTCTATATCATCGTCTTTCTCAACAAAATGATCTAAATGAAAATTCATAGCTGAGGTTGAGGCTCCTTGGCTAGCAGTGGCATCAGAGGCAAAGGGACTGGCACCATTTTCAGGAGCATGGCCCTGAAACTCAAACTCCCTTAGTCGTAACTCATGTTCCCTTTGTAATCTCTTCTCCTCCTTTTCTGCTTCCCTTTCTGCAGCTAATTTCTTGTCTTCCCTTTCTGCAGCTAATTTCTTCTCTTCCCTTTCTGCAGCTAATTTCTTCTCTTCCCTTTCTGCAGCTAATTTCTTCTCTTCCCTTTCTGCAGCTAATTTCTTCTCTTCCCTTTCTGCAGCCTGTCTTCTTTCCTCGGCTTCCAATGCTTTAGCCTCTTTGTCAGCCTCAATCTGCAACCTCTTAGTCTCAGCCTCAGCTTGCAACCTCTTAGTCTCAGCCTCTAACTTTCTTTCGGCCTCTTTTTCTAATCTTCTTTCTTCGCGTTCAATAAATTTGTCACATTCCGTAGTGACATAGGCAACCATAACTTGCCCATCTAATCCTAACTCTTTTGCAGTCTGTACAGCAGCAGATCGAAACTTGGCCAGGTCCGCCATTGTCTATCAGGTAAATTTCTACAATGTCTAACCAACAATTTAATCTCTAAATATATCTAATGGACAACACAGGCACCGTGAGCTCAACCTTATTTAATTCCACCCAAGGATACCTTTTAATTCTTATATTCCCTGAAGTGAATTACCCCCAATATTTTTAATAGGGAAAGATTCAAAATCCCAAGAGCGAGACCCCAATATATGTGGTGAAGTGGGATGTTATAAATATTTATAGGGGACTTAGTGTACTGACTGAGATCAGCTGTGAAGGTATCTATATCTATTAAGAGTAGTGTATTATAGATAACCTTACTTGCTGCCACATATATATATCTATCTCAGTCAGAATTATTCTGGAATAGTGTGATGACTACGTTATGTGTCTAGGGTATGTGTATGATGAAGTGTAAGTCACAACAACAGACAGATAAACAATTTAATTTATTCCACTACACTTGACAACACTGTGACACTCACATACATATAACAATCTATGAGAATATCTTAACGGAGTCACTGATAACTTTTCAAATAACAATATGTATTCATTGCTGTTATGAATGAATATGTGTGTCCTGATTCAAATACAAAGGAACCAGGAATCACAATCAATTTTAATTACAAGTTATGTACAGAATGTATTAATATGAATATTGTAGTGACATATATTATTACAAATATCCTATGTGTGTCAGTTGTGTAGTAGTAAAATGAGGTAATACTGGTTTGGTTTTGTTCAAGCTCTGTTGGTATTTGTCATCATGACTTCAATAGTTTGTCTTAAGGAAACTAGTATCGGAGATGTTCTCAGTTCCTGATATTAACACAATTTACTTCCCCTCTTAAGTTTATGTTACAAAGTCATTTTAAGACGGGGTACATAATGTTGAGCTCAGCGGGTCACATCAGCTTATCTTGCGTGATGGCGGCAGGAAAAGACTCTTCTGCTCGAATTCTCCCCTGGGCTCTGGAGACACCTCACTGATAGCTAGATGGACCAAGGAGTATGCTGTCCGACTCTGGATTCAGCAAAGCTCTAACCAGGTGCTGCTCAATACCATCAAGACCCCCGGTCCCACAATTCATGGAAACAAACACAGATACGTTGATTAGCAATGAATTCTGGCACAAATTCCCATCTGCTTATGTTCCAGGCTTTTATTTAGCAAAATATGAGCTGGCTTCAACGCACTGTTGCTTTATCAAGCTTATTTGCACTAGTGGTCTCGAACTAACGCTCCTAAGTGAGTATATCAGCGAGTCTAGCCAATGGAGCCACGTTTCGACAAGTGTTTGAAAAAATGTTACCTTTTCACGTCTCCCCTAACAACGAAAGATAGTATTTATAGCCCGACCAATCGTGGTTAGTCTTTCATTTGTTGCGCTCCAATCAATTTGGAGTTTACATGGTAGGCTATTTCTGTGACGTAAGGTTTTTTTCAAACACGTTATAAAAAAAATTTTATGAGCAGAAATGATTTCATGTTGTCAGGCACCCCCACTATTTTATTTTGGTTATAATTTATTAATTCCTGGACTATTTGCGTAACGTTTTACATATTCTTTGTCAGCAAGCCCTAAGGAACCCAAATATCCAAATTTAAAAGAGCTACGTGGCTGCGTTCAAAATATGCAATTTCTTCTACCTCCTGTTTCGAAGATGTGCTGTCTGGGTACTGTAATGTTTTCAAACGTAAACCCATATAATGTTATCTTTCCTAATAAGCGTTTTTTGTGATTTTAAAACCTAACTCTGGGAAGGGTAGTGAATTTATCACTGTCCGTCCGAAAAAGTTAGTGCATGTAGCCTAACACGCGTGATAGTAGTAATTGTGTATCGCGCGACGCGTGTTGGGGGTGGCATTAATAGCGAGACGCGTGTTTAATTTTGCATGCGTTCCTGATTTTATTCGCCCCTCTCTCTTTCTTTCTATTTGAGTCCATCTGTTCGTTCGTTTTGGTAACGTAATATAATTAATTTTAGGATTAATTTAGGTCATTACGCAGGGTGCCTCTCAATGTTTTTCCAAGAAATACAGCACACGTTTCATTGAAGAAAGCGGGTATAATACAGTAAGCTTTTACTATCAACGTGAAAGCGTTACAATTTGCAGACGAAGCAGAAAACAAGGGGGATTTCGAGTACATTCCTTGTGACAGCACTGTTATTTTACCATTGCTCTTTTCTTTATTAATTTTATTTGTTAGGCTTCATATTTACCTAATAATTTATATATGTGGATTAGAATATTCCACGACAGCCTCTGGTGTGTAGACAGTGTCTAATTCTGAAATAAGGGTAGGCATATCTACTGACTGTAATGGGGGTAGTCGAGGAGGAACAGTAAACATTTTTCCAGACTACGGAAGGGGTATTTTAGAATATGATAGACACGTTAACATAGGTAAAGTCCTTTTGAATAGTGGAGGATGCTCGAAACGGGGCGTCGATTTAGAACGATCTGTCTGTGATGGAGCATGTCGGAGAAGGTGACAAGAGATGGAAAGGCGTTTGGATGTGTAGGGACAAATAAATTTGACGTCTGATTCGTCATACATCTGTGCGAAAGGGTCGTTGGCTTGAATAATGTGACTAGCCATATACGATCATTGAGGTTGTAAACTAAAGGTAACTGTCGCATAGAGATAGTCTCGGGGTGTGAGCGAATGGTGTAAGAAATTCGTCTCGATAGACATGGGATGGCAGACATATCGTCTAACATTTCCATCTGACACGGCGTCGTTCGGCCAGTTTTTGGCCTGAGGTGAGGAAAGCGCCAGACATACATCGCCCAGAATAGCCGTATGTCGGAGAATGCGTTAAGACGCGTATTGACAGGTTATGGCAGGCTTCTGAGTTAATGTGAAGTGTTAGGAGAGGGGGAGATACCGGCGCTATTTCGGATTTCGAAATAACGTGGGATGCTTTGTCTGTTTCATATATCCTAGCAGGAGTTTAAACGTGACTTCATTCTGTTCTCCAAATTTGCAGTAGACAGATTGTTTCGTGCGAAAGAGAATAAGCTGTATAGTGAAGTCTGAGTTTGTTTCGGAAATTTTGCCGAGCTTCTAGGCTACCAATAAATATAAGCGTATCATTCTAAGTTTGCTCGATCGCCTGTAGTTTTGTATGGAGGTAATTATTATATATTTAATTGTGTTGAGTGATCTAGTGATAAATCGCTTTTTTTCATTTTACTAGTTAGATTTCTGTGCAGAAGAAATTAATATTAAGTCTGTTATATTCAATAGTCGACATGTTACAGTGAAAAGCAGAATATATTATAATTTCTAGCTTAAACTCATGCAGCTGTAAATGAATTAAATTAAACTGCAAATAACACTGGCTAACAAAAAAATTATTTTTTTCTTTCTCTAACATTTCTATGTTTTTCTGGTCAATTTTAATGCGCTGTTTTTAAATCTGCAAACCGTTTTTCTCTATCAGGTCGGGATCTCTAGAAATACGCAATTGAAGTTTTTTAACAATGCATACAGTATTATAACATCATTCGTACAAGAAGTATAACAGTTATGTAGGCTTGAATTTCTTTGCAGTCGACTTTCGTCGGTGAATGGCATGTGGTACATGGCGATGAAGCATCCAATAATAATCGGCAAGCATGGTCACACTCCACCGTCCTTGATAACGTGACTCCATTACGGCGATATCTTGATGGAATCGTTCTCCATGTTCATCACTGACTTCGCCAAGGTTGTCAGGGAAAAAGTCAAGATGCGAATCGAGCAAATGGATTTTGAGGGACATGTTACAGCCCATAATTCTGTATGCATCTATGCGCTGCTTAACAATATGCACATAGTCGACAGATTTGTGATTTCCCAGAAAGTTATCGACGATCAATTTGAATGCCATCCATGCGCGAAGTTCACTACCATGTAACAAGTTCTCGAATTGTTTGTCTGCAATAACTTTCCTAATCTCAGGTCCTACAAAGATACCTTCCTTTATCGTTGCATCGCTAACTTGCGGAAACTTTTCTCGAAGATAAGTGAAAGCTTTGCTCATTTTATCTAACGCTTTTACGAAATTCTTCAAGAGTCCCAACTTTATATGTAACGGTGGTAAAATAATGCTGTCTTTGTTAACTAATGGCTCGTGTATTACATTTTTATGCCCAAGTTGCATACGATCCCTGATAGGCCACACCTTTCTTGCATAATGTTCCTGTCTGTTGCGGCTGTCCCATTCACATAGGAAGCAACTAAATTTAGTATACCCAGTCTGCATGCCCGTGAGAATTGCAATGACCTTTAGGTCTCCACAAATCCGCCATTGGTAATCATTGTACTTTATTTTTGCCAAAAGTATAGCCATATTGTCATAAGTTTCTTTCATATGAACAGAGTAGGCGACTGGAATTGATGAAAATAAATTTCCGTTATGCAATAACACGGCTTTTAGACTAGTCTTGGAAGAGTCGATGAAAAGTCGCCATTCGTTGACTATGTGCTCATGACCGAGGTGCACCATTAGACCGTTTACATCTTTGCAATAGCAAATGTCATCATCCATCTCAAAGTATTGAACAAGTTCTCTGTGTCTATGACGAAATTTAGATATCGGAGTACTGGGCGCTAAAAGATTCCATTCTTTGAGTCGCGAACCGAGTAATTCCGCTTGTCCTTTGGTAAGAGCGAGATCACGTATTAGATTTGCAAGTTCTGAATGGTTAATTACGTGAACACCATCATTCACCGGTATATAATCCGAGTCAGAATTAGTTTCTAAACAAGGTAAACTATCACTTTCTGATGGTTCATTCACGTCCAACGGATATTGTTCTGGTGGAACTGGGACAGGACACGTGATTGGATCATGAGGCACTGGTTTCGAAACCGATTCAATATTTGGATAAACCACAGACTTTCTAGTTTTAAAAGTGAAACTATGGATATTTGTCAAGCAGAAGTAACAATCAGTAACGTGATTTGTCGGTTCACGCCATATTACTGGCACTCCAAAAGGCATAGACTTATGCTTCGGCGATTTTCGTAACCAACCTGCCAATGTATTTGCACAAGTCGAACAAACTGCCTTTGGCTTCCAAGATTTATTTGCATCATCAACTTTCGAATCGAAATAAAATTCATATGCTTTCTTTAGTAATGGTGTAAAGTTTTTCTGGTGAACACGATCGGTAAAATATCCGCACACGTAACAGAACATCAGCCGAAATTCTACAACTTCTAGAAGCCATATTTCGCTCAGAATTATTTCAAAATACAGTAACTATTTGAAAAATAGCGTAACATATGTCATGCATCGTTTAGCAGTATAAAAAGTAGAATTATTTTGCATTTTATTAATTTTTAATAAGTTATATAGTAAAAATGAAACGGAGCAAATAACGGTTTCCCAAAAATATATTTATTCACAAATATCTTAAGAACCCGATGTGATAGAGATAAACGGATTTCAAATTTGAAATCAGCGCAAGAAACTGACCTAAGAACACTTATTCTTATATAAGAAAGAAAAATGTTGTTTGTCAGTGTAATCAGTAAAGAATATTTTAACTAACTTATAACTGCACTGATTCATCATTGAGTATTGACGAAATACATAAGTATTTCTAATTCATGATGACTGATTTTGTGAATATAACTTATTTCACGGGAGATTTAAATGATACGACCAGCTCTGCGCTAGCAGTTTATAATGTAAGTTATAACCGAGGGAATAGTATGTATAAGTATTTTATATGTTGTTTTCTCTTTATTCAGTGAAATTGGGGTTTCAGCCCTTGTGGCAAGTAAAATATTACAATCAATAAACATTCCGACGGAGTTGTGACTAGTATGTGGTGTGACCAAATAAAATCATGTACTGAGAGAAGGCAGTTACCTGACATTCCTAGTTACTAGAAATCTAAGCTATTGACACTTTGCTCGCTGTTAACGTTCGTGCCTGGACAATTTTAATGTGACAGAACCAGATATCCCTAATTAAGAAATACCAAGGAAACGTTCCCGAAGAAGCGAATTCAACCTATCTTTTTGGAGCTGGGTTTCCCTTGGCCAATGTCTAACCCTGGAGATTCTGTATGTGCATGTCCTAAAATTGTTTGTCCAGAAGTTGCTACCAAAGCTGTAAGTACGAACGAAAGCTAGAGATCACGGCTGACTGAATAGAGTGAATGCAGGACTGAGTGATTACGTTATTGTTGTATTTTGGCACCCATTTTGCTGTCTTAAATTTCTTATGCAAGTTTTGTTGCTAACAATATTGTCCCTAGGATAGATCAGAGTATCCAGTTCTGTTCATACCTTTAAATGGAAATCCTAGACTAAATCATATGTATCCGTGACTCTTTGGGGCTATCACTTTTCTTCTAACAGGACTGTGGACTATTCATCGAGGGGAAAGATCATACCAATGGGTCTATCATTCTTGTAGCAATTCATTGACTTTATGACTATTTGTATATGTTTGATGTAATTTTATATGTTGTAAGTTCCCCCATAAGCGCATACATGCATATACTAGGTGTGAACCAACAAAGAATGAGAAGTCAGTGATCGACTATGCCATTGTTAGGAGGAGCTCATTCAAATATGTCCGGGATGCTAGAGTCTGGAGGGGGCCAGAGATTGGAAGTGATCACTACCTGCTTACAATTAAAAGAACAACTGAAAGAGTTGCTCAGCCTAGGAACTGCCCAGCACCACGCAAGAAACCAAGTAAACGAACGGAAGAAATGAGCATTAAGACCTACAAGCTGAAAGATCCAGAAATTAAGACCAGATATCAGGGGCTTATTGCTACAGCGGTGAGAAACACAGAAGAACAACCTGATGACTTGGAAACCCTGTGGCTTAAATTCAAGGACATCATAAAGACAGCTGCTGCAGAAGCATGTGGTGAAGTCCGACTTGGGAACAAGAGAAAGAGGACACCTTGGTGGACAGAAGAAGTCAAAGAGAAAATAAGAGAGAAGAAAATGGCATGGAAACAATACTTGGGAGCTAAAAACACAGCAGGACAAATAGAGAAATATAGAGAATATGTGATACTCAGAACAGAAGCAAAGAACAAGGTGCTAGCAGCAAAACAGAAGTCCTGGGAAGAATTTGGAGAAAAGCTAGAAAAGGATGCGCAAGAAAACCAGAAATTGTTCTATAAGACCCTAAAGAACATGAGGAAGGAAAAACAATGTCCTCTTAAATTTATAAAGGACAAGCAAGGCAAATTGCTTACTGCCCCGAAGGAAGTAATGGAAAGATGGAAAGAATATTTCTCAGAACTCCTTGATGGTGAGCAAGGTAGAGCATCAGAAATGATAACCACTAGCACAGAAGAGGATACAAATGGTGATGAAGATGACATAAAGATGGAAGAACTGAAGGCAGCACTGGAGAAAATCAAGATGGGCAAAGCAGCAGGGCATGATGGTATAACACCAGAAATGGTTAAGTACATGGGAGCATCAGGCGACCTATTACTCCTAAGGGTCCTACAAGCAGCATGGTGCAATAAGGCCATACCAAAGGATTGGGAGATTGCCATCATAACACCGATTTTCAAAAAGGGTGACAATCGACAATGTGGAAACCACAGAGGCATATCCCTTCTCAGTGTCCCTGGTAAAATCTACTCTAGAATCCTAGAGCAGAGACTCCGATGCCTAGCTGAGCCACAATTGGATGAAGCCCAGTGCGGATTCCGAGCAAACCGAAGTACTCAAGACCTAATCTTCACACTCAGGCAGCTGAGTGAAAAGGCCCTTGAGTACAAGAGTGAGATCCATCTTTGTTTCATAGATCTGGAAAAGGCGTTTGACAGGGTCCCCTGGAGCAAACTTTGGGACTGTTTGGCAAGGAAGAACATTCCAGCACCTCTGATACATGCTATACAGAGCTTCTACAAGTCTTGCAGAAATTATGTGAGGACAGCAAACTATAAGTCAGAAGAGTTCAAGACCACCACTGGTGTAAGACAAGGCGATATCCTGTCACCTTATCTTTTCATACTTCTCATGGACGATGTCATCAAGGCATGTAAGGAGAGAACAAGAAAGTATTCAGTGGGGTACTGGAAGATGAGACAGGTCTGTATTTCAGAGCTAGCATTTGCTGATGATGTTGTCCTGATTGCTAAATCAGAGACACATCTCCAATCCAACCTGCAAGTCTGGAAGGAAGAGCTGGAGAAGAGAGGGATGGTCATAAGCAGCTCTAAAACAAAATCCATGGTGATATCACGAGAAGAAAGAAAACATCAGATTAAGTTGGGAGAACAGGTCCTGGAGCAGGTCGACCACTTTAAATATCTCGGAGCTATTATAGACCGAAAGGGGGGCATCAAAGAAGAGTTGGCCACTCGAAAAGCAGCGGCTGGGAGACTTTATCAGGCCATAAATCGAGGATTCCTCAGCAAGAAAGAGGTTGGTAAGAAAACGAAGATGGCTGTATACCGCTCCACCTATGTCCCAGTCTTGACATATGGATGCGAGTCATGGGCAATGACTACAACCCACAAAAGCCAGATCCAAACCTCAGAAATGAGGTATCTGAGGAAGGTGGTTGAAGTAACAAGAAGAGACATGGTCCGCAACCAGACGATACGTCAAGGCCTAAAATCCCACCCGCTGCAGACCCAAATAGAACAGTCCCAACTAAGATGGTTTGGCCATGTCTGCAGAATGGGAGAAGATCGGCTACCACGACAAGCATGGGAAACAAAGAGCCAGGGATCCAGACCTCCAGGACGACCCAGAGTCCGCTGGGAGGACAACATTAGACAATCTTTGAAGGACCGAGGACTAGAATGGAACCAGGCCAGGAAGAAGACAGCTGATAGAATAGTCTGGCGCTCTCTCTTCCAAACCTCTACACCTCACGGTAGAAGAGGAACGACTAAGTAAGTAAGTAAGTAAGTTATATGTTGTGATGGAAGTTTATTTTGATAATTAAACTTCACAATTAAACTTCATCAGTGTGGCGGTCAGTTCGTTCCCAAATATCTATATTTTCACTGTCATAGGTTCACGTGTTGTGTGTCTATTGTCGTCACTTATGTGTGTGGGTATGTGAGGATATATATTAATATATATTATATTAGATTTTTCTGACTAATCTAACTCTGTTGTAGATGATAGGCTGACTGAGAGAAGCTTCTCGAGTGTCAGGGATAGAATCTACTGTATTTCCTCCACCTCACTCGTGAAATCTATTCCTATTTTTTTCACCTCCCACTGAGCTATCACTTATGTCTATGTCAATTCAGAAGGGACCAAACTAAGTCTTAATCACCTATCACAAATCTACGACAGTAACCTGTGTGCGAATCGAATAGTTCTAGTAATGATGGTATGTGTTTTAACAGCATCATTAAGAAAAAAATCGCCAAAATACATACTCGATGCGATTGAACATTATAATTCGGTCTTTCCATAACACAGAAGTAAAGCGGTGAGTTAACGCATTAAAAAAAACTCTCATGTGTCACTTTGGAAAAATACGTGTGTGCTTTGTTAATAGCCATTTCGTATGCTGTCGTATCATATGTGGCGAGGGGGTGGATGTTGGTGTTACTATCATAGGTAATAGACGGGGGAATAGGTGTAGCCACTGAGTGAATCATATACAGGTAATACTCGTCATCGACAATTTAGAGGAATAGCGAGAACACGATGAGTTTTGACTGCGAAAGAATCGCGTCAAGTCGTAAATAAATTTTTTTTTTTAACTGAAAAAGATTATGATGTTGAACTAGTGGTGGACGGAGTATATGTGGAAGGATAGTGGACAAGTGGTTGAGTAATTCTAGAAGATCAGTGGGAGGTAAAAGGGAGGGAGGTAAGCGACTGAACTTGAGCATGTCTATGTGAGACTCTAACATAGTTAGTGATTGTGTAATGTGTGCGTATAGTGTGTTTGCTTTTGTCACAAAAAGAATAAATAAGAGGTTAAAAAAACTGTTGTAAGGCATAAGTCCTATTATTAAGATTTACAAAGGCAAAAGTGGTGTAATTTGTACAATGGTTGACTACGTCTCTAAGGTCATTGAGTACTCTTCTAATCATAAAGATTTCGTACCTAACACTCTCTAAAAGGTTTGAATAACTAGAGAACTGAGATAATTTAAAGTTCTGTTTAACCTGGATAACATAGTGATCTAAATGTGCGAATGTTTGCGAAAGTGCTTAAATATCTGGGTGTTGCAGACGTCGTAATTGTCACTATCATCAGCAGGGTCTTGACTGGGGCGGACATCTTTCTGAAAAAATAAAATTTCCTAATAAAAAAATGGATACTAGTGACTTTAGATGATGGTGGGAAACGAGGGGAAGTACTTTGTAGAGAATACTCTTTGGGTACTATAGCTGGGAGAGTACCTTTTTGTTATTAGAGAAGATTGATTCTCCAATAAACCAATAATCGTTGAACTGGACGTTTACGAATTTGACATGAGGAACTTGGCGATGTCCATCAAGGTAACTTCTTTCCTCGTCAATCGTTGATCACAAGAGGATGGCGTATTGGCACTGTTGATTGGGTGGTGGCTCCAGTGGTCGAGGGTAAGAATGAAGTAGTTTCGAACTGGTGCACCTCATGCTGCGTTTTGTGGGGCTGTCTGCGTTTTCTTCGCAATTTCATATGTACGTGCTCTTGAGGTAACCTCACAAACTTTGGTAACGGTGGTGAGTCATCTGTTGAGCCAGAATATGGGCGCTTCGTTGCTGTGCGAAATTCAGTGTTGTCTGGACTGATCACACTTTCGTGGTCACTCTCGGGATCTGCTGTGTCAAGGTCAGATTCGTGTCTCAATGGAGGTGATGGAAGAATAATATCATCTTCCTTAAGTGTGCATGTAGCGCTGTATGCGTTTTCTTCATTAGACGGTGCTGTGTGTCGAGTATCATTATCTTCAGTATACTGGTTGTTTTAAATTGCTCTACTTTGAATTACGTGCAGGGGCGTTTCGTCTTCACTATCCCACTGTTCATCAGAGTGGTAGTTGTTTGTTGAAGGTTGTTCATTTCTAAAGTATGTTTGTTGCACAATAGACTGGCAGGAATCTATCGTGGTGTCAGGGTGTTCTGCAGTAACTTGCTTGGCCTGTAACCTGGTATTTCGCGTAACTCAGCGAGGGGAATATCGTCTTCACTGTTGGATGTGCTTCTATGTTGTCTCATTCTGTTGACGGCGTCACAAAATTGGTCGTTTTCAGAAGTGTGCCGTTCTGCTTCTGAAACATCGTTGTCTGTGCTAGACTGTGACGTAGTGCTTGATGTTTGATGACATAATGTAGCTTTTCTGATTGGCCTATTTGTGGTCTCTTTATGGGGTATAATGGGTCGATGCTCCTCTTTTTATTTTCGTGACATGGGCCTTGGTAAAGATATTTCTTTCTTCGTTCCAGATCTTGTAATTAGTCGGTGTTGTCTTATCTAGACTCTTGAAACCATCCATCCAGCCGGCATCAAATTTGTTATCACGGACATTCTTTCGGTAGTACACTCTGTCGAATACGTTAATGCTTTCCAGCTTGACATTCTTGTCGTGTTGTTTCTGTTTCTTTAAAAATGCTTTCGCAGTATTCTTATGTGCTATTTGGTGGACCTTGAATTTTTCTTTTAAAATCACTTCTATTTGGTATTCACCTATATATTTCCGTTGGGGCTGTAACATATTATCCAGGGGAAATGAGAGGTCTCTTCCATAGAGCATATAAAACCCTAAAACTATTAACTCAAAGGTTGAAGGTTAGCACTCTGTTACAGAATGAACAGTATTGGTACTCTATGAGACCAAGTAAAATAAACTAACTTTTAGACAAATCAGATATATGGATAGTTTTCCCTCAAACAAGAAAATACTCACACACTCTTGCAACAGTGGCCACTCTCACACTCTTACCTAATTGCCTGGTATGGTAGATCTGTAATATCCCTTGGTAGTAGAATTACTCCTTGAATATATTATCTATTTTCATTTAATATTCTGTCACTCCAGTTGTCGCAGATCCAAGTTAGCCCCAGTCCATCCCCATAAATTAGTTAAATGAGGTGAACGTCTAATATGGTGCTTCTCCTAGAAGTATTATTACCAACAGGTAAAAATGTGAGAGTTCTTGAGGTTCACTCTTTAACGGAAAAATACTTCCAGTGTTGGGAAACATCTGGTTGCTAACAATTAATGTTCATATAATGATGATGGTTCTTCTATCGGCCAACTTGTGGCTGGTAATATATATATATATATATATATATATATATATATATATATATATATATATATATATATATATATATATATATATATATATATATATATATATATATATATATATATATATATGGGTTTTGTAAGTCCAGTTATTAAAAACCTAATTTATTGTCCGCCAATACTCTCTGGTGTGTGCCCGTTCACAAATGAAATTGGTGACGCACAGCCAAGAAAAGGAGAAAATAACAAATCCAAAAAATGAACAAGAAACAAAAGGAAAAGAAAAGACCGCTGGCCGCTCATGTGATCAGGTCTGCAAAGAATACAAGAAACATTTATATAAAAAATATGCTAATCCTATATCTACACACACAGACGGGGACAAGACGATCTCTTCTCCACTCCCTCAGTCCTGATTAAATTTAAAAGGCACACGGTGTTTCCTTACTCCTATCAGTTAACAAATTCCGCTGGCGGCTGAGTTCAGACGGGTCTGAGGGGCTCGCCCGCCCCTGCTCGCAGGCGTCAGCGTACAATGAAAATTATTATTTAATCTCTCCATACGCGCTACCTAAACATTGATCGCCTGTCATTAAATAGTTATTAATTGTCGGCATCTGTTGGCTTTGCCGTATATGATTAAAATAATAGATACTATAACAAATATGCACAAATGAAATATAACGTTGTATTCTATCCTACACTATAAGTTTAATGTCTATACGGGTGGCGTGATTTAACATTTAAATAGAATATCTAGTAGGAAATCGCTACGCGTTACTTTATTTCACTCGTTTTACTAGCGAGAAAATCTAAGTGAAGACTAAATGTTTAAAGCTATCACTTCTTAAAAACATTTGCCCTATTATCCTTTACCAGAAAATTCAGAAATGAAATCTCCACGAGAACTCGTAACAAATCCACACAAGGAAATAGTTTAAGGCTGCGTACTATACTTCCGAATTCTGACGGACACTGACAACGGGTTTAAGAAAACAACAGTATATATATCATAGGATTCTCTGATCTCTGAATGCGTTAATTTCGCGTTCCGGTGTTACCAGGAATTTCAGAAGCTAAGCATATCAAGATAAAAGGCTTTACGGTCGGTCTTCGTCGAGGTGTTCGACCGTCATCAAAAGACTTACTTTTCCCTAACGGGTTTCTCTGTGAGAATGCCCGCTTCTGAAGATCAAAGAGCCCAGGGGTTTCTAACTTCCCCTGAGTACGAAACTTCAAAGGGTCTGTGTTTTTGTCTCTCTCAAGCTGCTTGCCTGTCTGAGAAGTATTGTGATTGACAGATGAGCTACGCGTGAGTGGACGAGGTAAATACAGCCTGATTTGCTTCCCTGTTATGACTGACAGGTCACGCAGTTTGTAAACATTGCGTTAGCTCGTGTTAAAACAAAGAAGCGGGACAAGAGAGTATGCTGCAGACAGTGGGTATTGATACATTAGGTAGCACTAAGCTGTCAGATTACTGTAGACTCTTTTTCCGTTACACGTCACACCTGCAAAGAACAAGCATCGGCTGGAGCAGAAACCAACCGATATCTTACTGGCACTTAAGTACCCATTCAAAGCTTCCAAGTGAACCCTATTAAACAATTTTTAAAGTCAGACCACCTGTGAGAAAATTTTAAAGAGTGTGTCTAAATTCACCCCACCGTTAATTGTTTTACATTTGTTAACGATAATTGATTATTAAATTTAATATATATAGATCACTCCAGACCTAAAGGTCTTTTATATTTGGGCATGCGTCCTAATATAACCGACTAGGTTGAACGGGGCGCGCCTAGCCAAAACGAGGCAAAACTTTATTTTTTTTTTAAATTATTACATTTGTTATCTGTAAGTATAAAAGTTATAGTTGATTTAGTCATTTTGAGTTAACTGCACCCGTATGTCTCAGTCATTTTAAATACTTATTACAGAGCTATTTAAGTAATATTTTACTAAGTTAAATCAGTTGGGGCTTAACCGAACGAGCAAACTCCTAACTCAAAGAAGGTCAGGAAAGATAACAAGTTTACACGGCCTGGATCCTATCAGCCGTAGTACTTGATTTCTTTAAATTCCTATGAGGCTCCCTAGAATTGAAGCACTGTCAAAGTATATATGTTCGCCGAAATATCAGGTTGGTCACGCTGAGAGTGGCAACATTGATATAATGTAAAAACCCGTTTGGTCAGCTGACCGGAAGGGAAGTAAAAACTAATTCTGCCGCAAAAAGGCAGTTGAGTTCTGGCGAGTGTACGGGCAGGTCGCCTTATGTTCCCTGTCAACATTTTTGCTGGGATATGTATGTCATCGTTGTTCATTTATAGTGCTTGCCATTTCTTCATGCGGTGAGGATTAGTTTGCATAATTCTAGAGTGGTGGTGTAATTCTCTAGTGGCATTTCCTTAGGCCGTTGTTGATGATTTATTTGTGATTACGTATTGCTTTATCATAGCACAGGGTTTCGCCGGTGAGCGAAAGTCATTGTGATGTCCATTCAGGATGGTCATACCAGTGGGTATGATACTGAAATATTAAGTTGTTAGTAGTGCAAGCTGTATTGGCATTTATGGTCAGTGTATTTCATATGTATTATGAGCCGTGTGGGGCTTCATTGTGTGCAGTGTATTAATAGAAAGGGAACTTACCTGTTAAAGGTGTTATGTTTAATTATTGTCAGCTATTGTATACTGTGGTCGTATCCTTAGATGATGAGGCAAAGATTAGATAATTGTCATGTATTAAATCCACAGTATAAATAGTTTCCTGACAAGCACCATTCTTCAATTCTCATCTCTGCCAAGAATAATCTTGAGCGAAAGGTAGACACCTTTGAAAACCCTCAGTAGATACTCTGAATTTTAGCCACTATTGGACCATCACTGCAGAGAAAAGGAAATAAATCCCGTGACAAAGACATGAGACGTGAATGTTAAGGCGACACTAGTAACGACTTTCATCAAGTATCTAGACTATATCAAGAGATTGTGAGACAATCCGTTGGTGTGTAGTGACGATATTTATTCTATAGAATATGACCAGTGACATAGGCATGATTTTGTGCAGTAGAAAAGTGACAGACAACATATATTCTTCTCAAATTAGAGATCGTGTATGAGTTGACACGTATAAGAAGTACAGAGACATCTTTGTTAAGAAAACTAGCTTAAAAGCTGATAAAAGTATACTACCCATGAACATTCAATTGCAGCTAGATACGATTAGATGAAGCTAGAAAAAGTGTCACGGGTTGCCTCCCCTTTGCTGTATAGTGATGGTCCAGCAATGGCCTAAATCTAGAGTTTCTGATGTGGATCTTCAAAGGTATCTACCTTCGTACACGATTACTCTTGGCAGAGATGCAAATAGAAGGATGATGATGCTTCTACCTTGATGTAGTTTTCACAAGACGTTCAGAAATCAAGAACAATCCTCAATGTGTCTTAGCACAGTTAACTTATTATCTGCCCGACAACTTTTGTGAAGAGATGTATTGTATGATTTAGCTCGTTTAAGCCCCCAAGTGATTTAATTCAGTGTTCAGTGAAATCTTAATTTTGTAGCTCTGTTTTAAGTGTATTTAATGTAACTGAGACATACGAGTGCACTACACTCAAAAGGATTAAATCAACTATAATTTGTATATATACAAATAACAAATTTAGTAATCAATTAAATTTAACAGCGTAAAATGAATAAATCTTTTTTTAAAAAAAAAAAAGGTAATCATCACATGGTGATGTTATAGATTATGAGGGAATTATCTGAAAGTTCACTTGGCAGCTTTTAAGTTTGTACTTAGCTGCCAGTTCGTTTGTTGGTTTCTGCTCCAGCCGATGTTTGGTTCTTTGCAGGTTATGAACTGGTTCACTCATGTCACTGGTCAAGTCTGGAGGTTGTGACAAGTTCTAAGACATATCAGGAAGTAATCACTAAGCTGGTCAACGTCTGATGATGATGTATAGCGCTGACAGCAGGCTACTTATCCCACACATTTTGTTCTAGAGATAGCACCTTCAACTGGTACCACCGACTAGTGTTATGAAAGAAGAGAAACAAATACCCTCTTGAGTATTGGGTTTCCTGACACACAATCATGTGGCCCCTCCCCTTTTTTATTCCTCCATCCCATCTACCTCAGAACTTTACCCTCTCTGAGCATTAATATTAATCCCATTGAGCAGAAAACATTCATTACATTTGTATTGAATATCTTTACATCTGCACTAGTTGAAAAGGTAAATAATATAATAAGTATGTACATCAGTTCTATCATCATCCACTCCCTGCTCCATATGGATCTTAGGACTGCCTCTGCTTTTGGTTCTCTATGAGAAACCCATACAAAGCAGTCACCAGCTCTTGTAGTGGTGGTTCATGAAACCATCATTGTATATGTTGAGGTTGCCAGCCTCATAGGACTTGGACATCCACTAGAAATTTTCACATGTTAATAAATGCAAAATATAGAATTTAAAAATGTACAACTCAGCCCTAAATCTCTTGGGAATACTGACTCCTGGTTTAGAGAAATAGTTAAGGCAACTTGTTTAAGATGCATCTTACACGATGTCTGGGGTATTACTTTACACTAGGCTCCCACTCTGACTTTGTGTTCAGATTTCTAGGATTCCAGCTTTCCGTCTTAATGTAGATAACGTTTTCCTGGGATATAAGTCCACAAGATGCTTCAACAAGGTCTGGTCCGATAAATGGAATTCTGATCCTATTCCTTACTCTGACTAGCTGGCTGTCTTCTTGAAGAGGTGAATTTCACAGTGTTCTAAACCAGCGAAAGTGTCAGATTATATTGCAACTTCCGCCATACGCACATAGTTGTTACTTTCTGAGCAGGCTCCAATCAGAAGTGTTGTTTAAAACATCTAGAATTGCCCAGCCAAATGTATTCACTCATGTTTGTTATGATGATGTTTATCCCAACAATTTCCTCATAGGAAAAATCTGCGTAATGTTTTTTATAGTCACTTCCATATAAGGAGTTGTTATTTCCGTCGATTATCGTTCCTGTTTACACTCACGACTTCCTACATTATCACAAATAGTGTCTTCGTAACAATTCTGTTCAGAAGCACTTAAAACATTTCCGTCGTCTTCAGATGTGTCTGTCATATGACCGGCGTTCCCTGTGCAAACACAAACACCGGGTGTCACTACACGAAAATGACTGGTGGCCAGACTGGTCTTACCTGTATCAACTCTCAGCGAGGATGGGCAGGCAAATAAACGTGACGAATTATTACAGGAAGAAGTGTAAACAATGAATCGAAAATACCAAATATTGTCCGAGTTAGGAAAATGAAACGTGAGGGGCACAAAATGAATTGCGGGATGGCACAAGAAATGAAACGTTTCGAGGTCATTTAGTGACAGACAGTTCGATGCAGCTAGATGAAGCTAGAGACAGCAATTCGATGAAGCTTGAGGATTTTTTTGTTGAATTATGACCAGTGAAAATTGATACACTGAGAGAGAGAGAGAGAGAGAGAGAGAGAGAGAGAGAGAGAGAGAGAGAGAGAGAGAGAGAGAGAGAGAGAGAGAGAGAGAGAGAGAGAGAGAGAGAGAGAGGTGTTATATTCAACAGTGTATCTATACTTACGTTCATCTAAGGAACTTAAATAAAGTTCGACAAACACCACTGGTCTTGGAGTACGCAAACCACGTTTTGTTTGTAAGTGAAGACAAAGTATATGTATTAAATGAACATCCTTGAAGGAAAAGAGAACTTGGTTGATTATACAACACACGGGACGGCACTGACCGTCGATTTTGACAACCCGGTCACAGCAGCCACTAGACTCTTGCAGCTACCTCAACAACCATGACCCTTGCAGTGAACCCATCGTGTCTCAAGTCCATAACCAGATCATTATACTTGCCCACTTTGAACGAGTGTTGCTCGTCCAATCTTGATTCACATGGCATGGTCAGCTCAATCATTATTCTCTGGTGCGATGATGAGGAGTGTAGCGCTATATCTGGTCGTCTTCGGTCTTCTAATGTTTTCCGGATATGTCCCTCGCCCTGATAGATCTTCTGCCATCTCCCAGTTATTTGCAGAGTCAAGAATAGATGGTACACTGCTACATGGTTAGGGATTTACTGACTTTCCTGCTCTCAGAAAGTATGTACTTGCGGCACTCGGTCTGACTTTGCTATTCACCCTTGCCAGGTCTGGTGTAGCAGCCAGCTCATTTAATACTCGGTTGTGGTACTATGTGAATTGCCCTTGCCCTAATTACACCTTGCAAGCTGAGAGCACATGTTCAAGTA
>JAMPIV010013944.1:0-140000 GCA_024509875.1 Oreohelix idahoensis | reverse complement strand
GCACCTGTCTTTATGATGTCCTTGAATTTCAGCCAGAGTGTTTCCAGGTCGTCAGGTTGTTGTTCTGTGTTTCTCACTGCTGTAGCAATAAGCCCCTGATATCTGGTCTTCACATCTGGCTCTCTCAGCTTGTAGGTCTTAATGCTCGTTTCTCCTGTTCGTTTACTTAGCTTCTTGCGTGATGTTAGGCAGTTCCTAGGCCAAGAAACTCTTTCAGTTGTTTTTTTAATTGTTAACAAGTAGTGGTCACTATCAATTTCTGGCCCCCTCCACACTCTAGCATCCCGGAGATACGTGAATGAGCTCTTCCTAACTATGGCATAGTCGATCACTGACTTTTCATTCTTTGTTGGTTCATACCTAGTGTATACATGTATGCGCTTATGGGGGAACTTTGTGTTTGTAATGATCAGATTCTGCTCAGTGCTGAATCTAAGGAGTCGCTTTCCATTGTCATTAAGATAACTCCACCCCATCTAGCATGGTCATTTCTAACTCTGGCATTGAAATCTCCGAGCATGATAATTTCATCTAGGCAGTCGTCCATTGTCTTTTGAAGCAGCTCGAAGAATTCTTCCTTGACCTCTGCTCGCTCATCTTCATTTGGCCCATACACAATGACAAGGCTGACTATGGTTTCTCCTTCTTTCAGTTTTAAGACCATAATGCGTTCCGAGACAAAGTTTCATCCCTTGATACATTCCCTTTGGTTTTTTGCTACAATACAACTATCACGGAGTGTTTTGAGGGTGTTATGCATGTGTGGGTGTTCCCATGCTCCAGCGGCAGTTTACTAGTCATTTGAGTTGTTGTGAGTTGGGTATGCTTGAGTTGTAATACTTTAGTCACAAGCAATGTTGTGAGCATTGCTTAAGACAAGCTGCTAGCTATAGTCATGCGTGAATGAAGCTCAGTGGAGTGTGGAAGGTTTTCACGTGTTTGGTGAATACGAATGAAAGGGGTTAGTCAGAGAGAGATGTGTGTTTAGTCAGTAGTGTGTTGGGTCGGCAGAGAGTAGACAGTAGATAGGAGACAGCGAAGAGCGTAGAGAAGAGAAGGGTGGATGTCTATAGTAGTGCGCGAGTAGAGGGCCAGAGAGGTGTAGTGGATTTATGAAGTATCTTATTTTGTGTCTGTAGATATTCCGAGAATCAGAGTGATTGTAGAATACTCGGGATTTGTTATGTCTCCAATGATTGTAATGGCCCTGCGCCTATTGTGACTTATTTGTGATATATATTCACGGAGATTGATATGGGTGTTGGAGTTGGTGTATTACTCCTTAGACAGTGTGCTAGACGAGCGGTGTATAAGTGTTGTCTGATCTTCTACATCCACCCACATACACCTTACTCGTCACATTTGGGGGCCATCTATTTGGATGTTACAAGTGAACCCAAAATTGTACAGCACTAAAATGATCTGGGGTCATTTAGTTAGCAGCCTACATTTTGTTTTTCAACGCAGCGAATTGTGACAACTTTAACTGAACGACTCTGCACTGTTCAAATCTGGGTCAGCTGTCAGCGGTAACTATGTGCTGATGAATAAACAGTGTGCTGTCTTACAGATCTGTTTACAGCGATTACTTGCGGCTGCTGTGAAACGGTGTGTAGTGACCAGGGGAATCTAGGTTGTACCTAGAGGAGGCCGTCTAGAGGAGTCTGTTGTGGTTAGAAGATCTGTGGAAATCTGTGGAGCTATCGGAGTAAACCTTGTTGCAGTGTTCTACTTGACACAGTGTGAAGAGGAAAACACGAGCTTGGTTTTTCACTGTGAGTGTATCCAGTGGTGCGAAAAGTTTCGAGCTGTGTGTACTGTTTTGTGCGGTGTGTCGTCTTCATACTTTCATCGCCTTCGGACTTGCTGAGGACATTATAAACAGATCTACACGCTTGAAATTTAAGTATTATGTAATTGTTCTGTGAATATTTAGATGTTGCTCCGTTGTTACTCTTGGGAGATGATTACTATGAAGCCTAGGTGTACAGTCTAGGTATTAATAAGGTATCTGATAAATAAGGTACTTATGTAACATTCTTTCGTGCTCTAGTATGCTAATGTTCTAGTGGTGTGCTGCACTAAGTTTCTAGTTAAAAAGGTAATTTTTGTTTTATATAGTGCCGACAGTGTATTTTCTAAGAAATCAGTAGTTCTGAGTTCTCAGTATACTGAGTACGTCTGGTTTTACATGTATCTTCTTCTCTTTAGTTTTGCTACTTTATTCTTTCAGTAGTATCACTTATTTTCTACTTCACCTTCAGTGTTGCTGTTCTACTGTCGTTAGTTTTCACTCTTTCTTTATATGGCTTCATATGTGATGTAGGTTTAGGTTAGATTGCAGTTAGAACTAATTGTATATCTGCTCTACCTATAGCTGTGCCATTCCTGTCTGCCTTACACATTGCTTATATCGACTTTACCTGAAACTGTGCTAATCCTATCTGTCTTTCTTCTGCTAGTTCTTCTGTTTCATTTTTAATTTGGTGTTCTAATAGCTTGAATTATATACTAAGTGTGTATCAACATTTTCCTCACAGGAACTGTTGTAGTTTTTGCGCTTCTCAAAGTTACTGCTGCAGAGGTGACTTGGAGACAACAGATCAGATCAGTTTATTGCCATAGTCTGTCATTCCAGTACACCAGACAAGCTACGTAACCTTAGTTTGTTCTGGTTCATCATTCTAAGGCCATATTTCATTTATTTGCCCAGGTTGTCAATAAAGTTCCATCCCTTGATACTATCTCTTTGGTTTTTGGTCACAATACAACCCACGCCCCCTTTAGCTCTTTCAGACGTGGGGACACCACTGAAGAGCAGCGTGTCACCATCGAGATCCATAACTCCTTGTCCATTTGTCTTTGTTTCTGTTAAAGCTAGGATGTATAATTTGGCTTTCCTCATCTCTTCCACCAGCTCCTCTTCTTTCCCATTTATACTTCTTGTGTTCCATGTTCCGTGAGTCGTAGTCCGTTCCATTTCGTCGTCTTTAGAATCAGTTCGGTTATCTCTCTTATGTATAGCGTAATCTGGTTTTTAAGACAAACAGGTAATTGGCCTGTTGCGCTTTTGCATGATGGAGGGGCTGCCTCCTTACGGCCTCCATGCAGGCCGCCCTCCTCCTTTTTCAGCTGGGCTTGGGACCGGCCTAGGCGGAGTTTATATATATATATATATATATATATATATATATATATATATATATATATATATATATATATATATATATATATATATGTCACATAAACCACCACTACTGGAGCGTGTCAATGATTGGTGCAGGCTTCCTTTAAAAGGAGCAGCTACATTGATGGCGCCATGCTCCGTAAGGAACGAAAACAAAAATAAAGATGCTGTAAAAAATTCAATTTTGCTTTCTTAAACACCGATTTTTCTACTTCCAGTTTTGTCCCAGACACCCCAAACGCATGAAAGTCGTTTCAGCTATAGAAAGGAAACGCATGAAAGTCGTTTCAGCTATAGAAAGGAAACGCATGAAAGTCGTTTCAGCTATAGAAAGGAAACGCCCGAAAAGATGAAGACATACAGGCCAGCTTCAGCTGTCTCACAGTACTAGTTCTAGTGACTTATAACATCCCAGAGATGTACGTGCACGGGAGCAGACAGTGAGCATTACCCGCGAGCGAACGAAGACAGGGGGTAATTTAGTCTAGGAGGAAGACGTGATGAAGTAAAATGGAATAAGTGAATGAGCACGGGTCCACGAAAGTAAATGAATGCAGAAGGGTAGATGTATATCAGGGGTCCCCAAACTTGCTTGAGACCCGACCCATGCATGGTATACTTACCGACCCATGCATCCGACCCATGCATGTTATATATATATATATATATATATATATATATATATATATATATATATATATATATATATATATATATATATATATATATATATATATATATCATAACCCTCCACTCCCAAAGGAGCATAGGCCTTCAACAAACACATGCCAAGTCCTCCGGTCACGTGCCATCATCTCAAGTTCTTTCCACGTTTTCCTCATCATTTTCACCTCTGTTTCCAGCTCTCTTCTCCATGTGCTTCTTGGTCTACCTCTGGCTCTCTTGCACTGGTGGTTCCAGAACAAGGACTGCCTTGTAATGCTATCAACAGGTCTCCTCAGTGTGTGTCCAATCCATCGCCATCGTCTTCTTGTCATCTCTTGTTCCACTGGCACTTGTCTAGTTCTTGTCATCAGTTCCACATTGGTAACCTTGTCATACCATTTCAATCCTTCTAGTCTACACAAGCACTCATTTATGAAAGTCTGTAGCTTTTTGGTTGTTGTCTTTGTTGTTCTCCGTGTCTCAGAGCCATACAATAGGACTGACTTCACATTTGAGTTGAAGATTCTTATTTTCGTGTTGGATCCGATTTCTCTTGATCTCCATATATTTCCCAATGCAATGAAAGCTCCTCTTGCATTTTGTATTCTTATTTTGATATCACTGTCTGTCCCTCCAACTTTGTCTATATTGCTGCCAAGATATGTGTACGATTCTACATCTTGTATTGGTGCTTCTTCACGTTCAACCCTGTTATCATTACCTGCATTTGTTCTCATTATTTTTGTCTCTTCCCTGTGTATTTTCAGACCCAATTGCTGTGACCTCTCATCGAGTGTTTTCAATTTATCCTGCATCTGATTACGGTTATGGGACAGAAGAGCCAAATCATCAGCAAAATCCAGAACATCCAACTGCTTTGTCAGAGTCCACTGGATTCCATTTGTTTTGTGTGTTGTTGATGATCTCATAACCCAGTCTATTGCTAGTAAGAAAAGAAATGGAAAGAGAGGCATACCTGTCGCACTGCTGTTCTTATCCCAAACGGTTCTGTAAGCTGTCCTTCGTGAAGAACTCTGCATGTCATGTCTTCATATGTTTTCTTTATTAAATTAATGATCTTCAGGGGAACTCCATAATGCCTCATCAATTTTCAAAGTGATTCTCTGTCTACACTGTCAAATGCCTTTTCGTAGTCCACAAATCCGATGTATAGTAGTGAATTCCATTCCAGACTTTGTTCAACTATTATTCTCAAAGTGGCTATCTGGTCTGTACTGGATCTGTTTTGTCGAAAACCTGCTTGTTCAACTCTCAGTTTCTTGTCTATGGACTCTTTTAATCTCTCAAGGATAATCCTGTTTAATACTTTTCCTGGCACTGATAGTAACATTATTCCTCTATAATTTGTGCACTCTTGTAAATTTCCCTTCTTAGGCAACTTAACCAGATATCCTTCCTTCCATTCTGCTGGTATCTCTTCCTTTCCCCAGACTTTACCAATTAATTTATATAACATCTCTGTAGCCGTGTCGATATCTGCTTTGATGGCCTCTGCTGGAATGCCATCAGGTCCAGACGCTTTTCCATCTCTTAGAAGCTTTATGGCTTTCTTTATTTCTTCCTTCGTTGGTCTTTCACCGTTAATTTGTAGCTCTTCTTCTGCTGGCTGGATGTCCGGGGAGTTTTGTGGAGCTGGTCTATTGAGAAGGTCCTCAAAATATTCTGTCCACCTCTTCATGTGCTCTTGTATATTGCTGAGCAGTTTTCCATTCTTGTCTTTTATGAGGCAACTTGTTTGCTTGTATTTCCCCCTTAGCTTCTTTTTGCAGCTATACAGTTCTCTCCTATTTCCTTTGGCTGCAGCATCTTCTGCCTCTCTTGCCAACTCCTCAATATACTTCCTCTTGTCTCTTTTGATACTTCTTTTTACTTCTTTGTTTGCTTCTGTGTACACTTCTTGAGCCTTGCCTTTGGAACTTCTGGTTTTGCTTGTGTTTAAATCTGCTTTCTTGTTTTTTCTGTCTTTTATCTTATTGATGGTTTCTGTTGTTATCCATGCTTTTTGTTGTCGTTCCCTTTTCCCCAGTATTTCTTCACGTGTCACATTCTATACAGTTTTGACCTGCTGCCAATAGTCTTCTGTATTCTCTACATCTTCCAGCTGTTTGAGCACTTGGAATTTGTTGGATACTGTGTCCGCAAATTTGTCTCTTGTTTCTTGATTTCTTAGATGTCCTACATTAAATTGTTGTCTATAATTTTTCATTGTTGCATATCTCTTGAGTTTCATTTTTACTTTGGCTATCAGAAGGTGGTGATTTGATGCCACATCTGCTCCTCTATATACCTTTACATCCTGCAATGATGATCTAAACTTCTTGTTTATGCATATATGATCAATCTGATTTTCTGTTCTATGGTCTGGTGATATCCATGTTGCCTTGTGTATTCTCTTATGTGGAAACATGATTCTTCCTATAGCCAGTTGATTTGAAGCACAGAAATTTGAGAATAGTTCCCCATTTTCATTCATCATTCCTAGCCCATGTTTTCCCATGACTTCTTCAAATCCTATCTTTGCATCCATGTCACCCATCAAAATTGTGATGTCTCTTCTTTTTACTTTTTCCATAATTTCCTGTAGTATAGTATAAAATGCTTCTTTCACAGACTCTTCTTTGTCATTAGTTGGTGCATAACATTGGATGACATTTACATGTATTTTCTTTTTAGCTGTTTTAAAAGTAGCTGTTATTATTCTGGGTCCAACGGCTTCCCATTCAATGAGTGCTTTCTGTGCTTCTTTAGATAACATAAGAGCAACCCCTTCACTGTGGTGTGAACTTTCGTCTTCATGTCCTGAGGACAGACCCAATTTACCTGTGATGAGTTTCTTCCTGTCTACCCTCTTCCACTTTGTTTCACACATTCCCAGATTCTCGATTTTATATTCATTCATTTCTGCTGCTACTTGTGCCACTTTCCCTTGTTCGTTTAATGTCCGAACATTCCAGGTGCCAAATCTGGAGGTTCTCCTAGAAGAAAGAAGGTTAGTCAGCAACACAAACTCCTTTCAGCTTTCTCTATATTGCATCATACGCCTCCCTGCGAGAGGACCTTCCCCTGTATTGGATGGCTGTGTTTTATTTTCCTTAATTGACTTGTCCATATTTGTTGAAGTTTTTTGTGGTTTAAATTTTTTACAGGATGGGGTAACCAGCCCCATGCCCAACCCTCCTTAGTCTCTTTCTACGACATGCATGGCAGGGAACAGTGTTACTATTCTTTGCTTCCCTTTCGGGCCCCGGTAACACACGGGTGATATATATACATATATATATATATATATATATATATATATATATATATATATATATATATATATATATATATATATATATATATATATATACATATATATATATATATATATATATATATATATATTGTTGCTGTCATTTTCGGCGGAGTCATCTGTCAAGTTATTTGCTTATGTTTGTATCATAAGTATAATTGTGTCTTTACCTGCGATGTCAGGTTGATTAGGGGTTGTCTTCCCTTGTTTATTCATTCATTGTGTTTGACCTTTAGGGTCAGAGGTTGACAGTTCGGCGTAGGCCTAGGGGAAGGTTTTTTAAGCGGGAGTGAGATATACTTCCGGGAAGCCGGGAGGTCCTGTTTTTCTGAAGGGACCAAGAGTCCATTGTTTTTCGGGGAGAATCTTCGAAGTAACTGCTATGGCAGTTTTCCCCCAGTGAATCTCTGTGCGTCGGGATGACGACAGAATTCCTTGTGATGTTCTGAGGATTCATTTGCCAGGTAATACCGACCTTTATGCATTATTACGCTTTTCGGTGGCAGAACATGTAAAGGATTACCTAGGGTGAACAGCAGCTCACTGATCCGCCATTTCAGAACTTATATATTTGTGCTCGAGGTAGCCATCCAAGACTGTTAGTCTTATATTGTCCAGAAATCCAGTGACGAAGATATATTGTGGGAGCCGCAGATTGGCGGAACTTCTATCTACAATAAGTATTACTGCAGGGTTGATGATAACCTATTTAACAGAAGTACACGGCCGACGTCAGAACGAGGCCTGTGCTTTCGGCTATTATACTACAGCCTGATATGTGCAATTGGCGGGGAGTGCCAAGTTGCACCTGTGTGTCAAAGTAACTAAGGCATCTGACGCGTTTAGTCAGAGACGCCAAGGGCGACGCTACGAACTGTCATTATTGAAGAACTTTGCTATTGACCATGCACGTCTATTCCGATGTTTACCTTTTTTGAATGCCAAATGTATACCTATCGATGTCAGGTCAGCATGACCTTGTTACACTGACTGTTCCTGTTGATACTATGTGTGTTCCCGTCAATAAATGTCTTGAAACATGCCTGCAGTGTCAAAGCATCCTTGATTACTGCATGTGAGAGTATGGGTTGCAGGATCTACATCTATACGAGCCTAAACACATTCGCGCCTTCATTCGCACCCACACTCAATTCATCATACGCTCGCACTACACATCTAACAACATGTATACTGTCTTGGGCCAGTGATCACCTCAACAAGAAAAAAAAAGACAGTTACATTTCTGGTGGGCCAATTACGTGGGCTCTTATGATACATTTCTTGTCGCCAATGTGGCCTAGAAACTTACATTTCTGATGGACCAGATCTGTGGGTTTAAAAAGAACAGAGCGAGCATTTGACATTATTGTTGACATTTATGGATCCAGAAATTTACATTCCTGGTTGGCTGTTACATGTATGATGTC
Organism: Oreohelix idahoensis; assembly: GCA_024509875.1. Classification (NCBI taxonomy): domain Eukaryota; kingdom Metazoa; phylum Mollusca; class Gastropoda; order Stylommatophora; family Oreohelicidae; genus Oreohelix; species Oreohelix idahoensis. Next base: position 131,404 of record JAMPIV010013944.1, on the reverse strand, counting down.
TCCAGTTTTGTCGAGAAAGTTACAAGAAGGACAAGTACACATTACACTTCTGATCTGTGGGTCTAAGCTACACACGGGACAGCCGTAACACACAGCGCTAATTCTACACTTGCAAGTTTTGGCTACAACAGGACAGATATAGGTCATCAACGGTTGACACAAATAAACAGTACGAGCATTTATATTATAATGCTACATAAAGCATAACAAGACATGTACTGAAGTTAACTACTAGGCATTTGCTACGTGGACCATAACTGCATAGAAGGCGGGTTCCTATTGTAAACAGTACTGCTGGTTGTTACACGTTTCATTCAACAACAGACTTTTCTAGGTCAGAGCATTCAAGCTACATTGTTGGAGGTCAAGTGTCTGTAAACAGTACGTGGAAATAGTAAACATTCAATGTGCAAGCCCTAATTTGAGAAGGTCATAGTAACTTTGGTTCGTGAATACCACTTTATGTTACAGTGGATTTGACGTTCAGTGCGCGTTTGACATTTCGTTTCTGTGTTCGCAAGGAGCAAGGAATTTATTTTAGTTTCAGCTGTGACTGAACTTGTTCTGCAACACATTGAAATTGATTGCTATATTATGTTACTTCTACTGGTTTTTGTGTATTTTTCTGCGGGTTTTTCGGTTGGTGGGTCTTACGGTAAATATGCCACTTGATCGAGGCTTACTGTAAGCGTTCTGTAGGTGCAAATTTTCTTAATTTGGAAATTTGCTAGTGACAATTGGTCGCTATTGATGTTAGCTGTGATGTAATTGTACTTAACGTTGTTTTTGTAATATTTTGTCTGTTTTTCAGTTTTGATTGTCGATTTGTTTTGTTTGTATTCTGTAGGTCTCTCCTTTCTTGTGTATTTCTCTACACATTTTTGGTTAAAACAGTGTTGCCATTTGTATTGTTTTGTATCTTTGTCTTTGTATTTTTTTTTTTTTTTGTACTACATTACTGTCATACACAGTCTACATACACATACTTGGTCATGTTTTGATATTATTGATAAGGTAGACTCTTCATATAGAGTTTCTTAATAAAATATTATTATATAAGATATTTATACAAGTTCTTTGATAAAAGACTTGTTATCTACAAAGATTGAGACAAGGTGAAATACATATTCAAGTTCTTTATAAAAAAGACTTGTGCCCATAGTGAGTGGGATATAAGGGAATTTTTTTTCCACAGGTACTCAGGTGATTTTTTGGGTACATTATAAACAAGACTAAGAGTGTGAAAGAAAGTGAAGTGAGTATACAAGTCTAGCATTTCAGACTTGTCTCCCATTGAAGTGGGATAAGGTAATTTATTTAATTTTTTTTTTCAGGTTTCTGATCTCATTAGACAAGATGTCTACATTGGACTACTTTATTACACAAGGGAGAGCCCTTGATAAGACTGGTCAACAGTTAGAACAGTGGGCTGTTGCTCAGTATGACAAAGCATTAGCTGCTGAAGAGAGAAGGGCTGCTGCAGAGGAAAAAAAAACTATGGCTGAAGAGAAGAGATTAGAAAGAGAAGCAGCTGCTGAACAAAAAAGGCTAGACAGAGAAGCTGATATTGCTGCTGAACAAAAGAAATTGCAGATGCAGGTGGAGGAAAGGAGATTTGAATCTGAACAAAAGAGATTAGACAAAGAGGCTGCTGCAGAGGAGAGGAAAGCTCAAGCTGCTGCAGAGGAGAGGAAAGCTCAAGCTGCTGCAGAGGAGAGGAAAGCTCAAGCTGCTACAGAGGAGAGGAAAGCTCAAGCCGAGGCTGAAATTAGGAAAATGGAACACGAGGAAAGACTCGCAACTTTGGAGTTAGAGAAATTGAAATTGGCGAGTACGGGTGCTCAGCAAACAACTTCGAGTACGACAAAGGAGTTTGTTAGTAGGATTAAATTGCCTCATTTCAATCCTTTAAAGGATGACGTAGCAGATTATCTAGATAGATTCCAATTTTTGTGCGATACGCATAACATAAAAAAGGAAAAATATGTTGAACAACTGATGCCATTTTTTACAGGTGACACAGTGACTACTCTTATGACAATAGACGAACATGAGAGGACTAATTATGATGTTGTCAGGGCAGCATTGCTAAAAAAAATATCAACTAAAACAAGAAGACTATCGTCTTCGTTTTAGGACAATGTTGCCAGAAAATGGAGTAGATTTCTCTGATTTTGTTACAAAGATACGTCGTACATTTACACGATGGGTTGAGTTGTCTCAGATTGAGAAAACATATGAAGGTCTAATGGACTTATTATTGCGAGATAAGGTTTTGTCATCTGTTAATGATTCTTTTCTTGCATTCCTTCATGAGCGTAAGCCTAAAAACTTAAAAGAAATGGAGGAATACTGTTGTCAGTATGCCACAGCACATCCCCATGCTACAGTTAGCAATTCTAAAGTGAAAGAAGGGTTGCCAGCTGCGTCGGCAACACCATATGGCCCTAATTTCAAAAAAAAATTTCAGGGTGCTCAACAAAATTGGAATAGGGGAAGTAATCAAAATTACACTCAGAAGCGGAGTAATCCAACACATGATGGTTCTTCGTCTATGCAGTGGAGACAAGATGGTAGTTCTCGTAATTTTAGTGGTAATAATTTGAGACACTTTCGCAAAGGCTATCCAAATAATAACTATTCAAATTTTCGAGGTAATCATTCTCGACGTCAAGATTATGACGATGGTGAATTTAGAAACCGGGATTCAAACCGGAATGATGATTACAATAGGCAATATGATAACAATTACAGGGGAAATGATAGTCGAAATAATTACAGGGGAAATGATAATCGAGGCAGACCTAGGTTTAACAAGAAAAGACCTTACCAACAGGCAAACTCTGCACAACAAGAGTTTGATGGAGCCTGTAATACAGCAAATGATAGTGGTAACTCTAGGGCTATCACTGGTTGTGCTTTCGATTTTGGGAGAGCAACTGAATGCCCCCAATGCTTAACATTGTTTGACTCATCAACTGTATCTACGCTAAGTTGTGGTCACCCTCTTCCTGCTCTACCTGCTACAGTTGCGCATGATGGGAGAGGATCTCTCATCTTAGATAAAGGTCTAATAAATGATAGGCTAGTCTCAGTACTTTTCGATTCGGGATGTACTACCGTCGGGGTTAAGGAGTCTCTGATAGATCCTTGCTGTGCCACTGGAAAAACAATCAAATGTGTTACATTTGGTGGTACTATGGAAAGCTATCCTACTGCTATTATTAGGATTGACACTCCTTTCTTCACAGGAGATGTCCATGCATGTCTTCTTCCTAATCCTATTGCGGATCTTATAATCGGTCGTATTCATGGGGTTAAGGAATGCACCCCGCAACAAATTTCTAGTTGGGAAGAAAAAAACATTCAAACGGTCAATGCAGTGGTGACAAGAGCTCAAGCTCTTAATCCCCCAACTTCATCTGATAATAGTAATGAAGTTGATAGCCAAGACGAGCACTTGGTGATTTCCCATGACTCGTTTGTTAAACGTCAAGAAGAGGATCCTTCTTTGAAGAAATACTTCCTTCTTGCAAAGAAAGGGGATCCCAATCAAAATACGAATCACAAATCGTATATTACTATGAAGAATGGTATATTGGTACGAATGGTACAAAACTCGGACAAGTCTATGCATTCGCAAATTCTTGTGCCTAAGTGTATGAGAGCCTTAATTCTTCGGCATGCACACGATTCTCAGTGTGCTGGACACATGGGTTTTTCCAGAACTAAAAACTAGAGTCCTTGCGTCATTCTTTTGGCCATTCGTGAATAAAGACATCCGAATTTATTGCCGATCTTGCAAAATTTGTCAAGAGGTCAAGTCTAGGGGTCCGAGACATGCTGCTCCTATTCAGGCTGCAGATATTCCGATTCGGCCGTTTCAGAAAATGGCTATAGACATCATTGGTCCGTTCAAAATTAAGTCAGCCAGAGGACACCAATTTATCCTCACTTGCGTGGACATGTGCACGCGTTGGCCAGAGGCTATTCCTCTGAAGAGCATATCAATTGTCGATATCGCTGATGCTCTTTGGCTCGTATTTTCTCGTCTGGGATTCCCCGGAGAAATACTGTCGGATCACGGCACTCAGTTAATTTCGGACGTTATGTCTCAGGTAATGGCTACGCTAGACATTAAAAGGTCTCTCAGTAGTATTTATCATCCAATGTCCAATGGATTGGTAGAACGTCTTAACAGGACACTAAAGAACTTACTTGGCAAGATAACGGAGGATCATCCTGAAGATTGGGACAGGGTTTTACCTGCAGTCCTCTTTGCCTATAGAGAGGTTCCCAACGAGCATACAGGGTTTTCTCCTTTCGAACTTGTCTTTGGCGCGCAACCGCGCGGGCCAATGTCCTTGTTACACGATTTGATAACTTCCGATGATATTGACGATGATACACAATCGTCATATGAATATGTTATAGCTCTTAGAGAAAAGATTATCGAATCGTGCAGGTTAGCAACTTCATCTTCCGAATTTGCGAAAGAAAAAGCTAGGCGATTTGCTAATAAGAAAAGACGCCTACGTCAACTTTGTCCTGGAGACAAAGCATATGTCTTACTGCCCTCAAGAGAGAATAGACTTCTCATTTCTTGGAAGGGTCCATACACTATAGTCTCGAAAATTTCTGATGTCGACTATATTGTCGATGTGGATGGAAGGCATAAAACCTTCCATATAAATATGCTAACAGAGTTTATTGAACGTCCAGACTATTTACAGCCTATTTCCAGGCGACGGACGACTCTCCAGTTCAACATGGTCACATCTCATCCCTGTCTGTTATACAGGATGAGGAAACTATTTTTTCTGACGTGAACTTACCTCTTCCTACGATTCCACTTACTTCAACGGAATCGTGGAGAGACGTTACAGTCTCTTCTAACTTGTCTTTTGAGGAACAACGTCAAGTATCCTCTACGTTACAATCATATCAGGATGTCCTTACCGACATTCCTGGACACACAGATGTCATAGAACATGACATCATACTTACTGATCGTAATCCGATCAGAGTAAGACCATACCCAATACCTATTCATTTTCAAGCACAAGTCGAGAAAGAATTGGATGAAATGATTCAACTACAAATAATTGAACCATCCACTTCAGCTTATTCTTCGTCGATAGTTATTGTTCGAAAGAAAGACATGAACATACGTCTTTGCCTTGATTATCGCAAATTAAATCAAGTTACGAAGTTCGATGCTGAACCTATGCCGTTATTAGATGATCTACTTATTAGACTTTCTAAAGCTAAATTCTTTACTAAACTAGACTTGTCGAAAGGTTATTGGCAAGTCCCATTGACGGAACACGCCAAACCTCTCACTGCTTTTTCGACACCTAGGGGTCTGTTTCAATGGAATTTTATGCCTTTCGGGCTTATGAACGCCCCAGCGACTTTCGTACGCATGATGCGACGAATTCTATCAGATCGTGCAGATGTCATTGCATATTTAGACGACATCTGTCTTTTCAGCGATACTTGGGAAGAACACTATGTGGGTCTGAAGGAATTGCTATCTACTCTACGTGAGCATAGTTTGACTGCTAAACCCTCTAAAGCTTTTGTTGGGTTTAGTGAAATTTCCTTCCTAGGTCATCGAGTTGGTCATGGTCTGTTGAAGACAGAGGACCAAAACATTTCAAAGATATTAAATATCTCGGTTCCGAAGACAAAAAAGCAAGTGCGTAGTCTCTTGGGATTGATACAATTCTATGGAAGATTCATTGAGAATCTGTCCTCCATTATGGCACCACTTTCAACGTTATTGAAAAAAGGTTCTCCTAATATGGTGCGTTGGTCCCAAGAATGCCAATCTTCATTGGATCAGGTTAAGAATTTGTTCTCATCTCATCCTATCTTAAGACTACCGACGATTGATAAGACTTTTGTCCTTCGTAGTGATGCCTCTTCCACTGGGATTGGAGCGGCACTAATGCAGGAATATTCAGGAACTCTGCATCCTGTAATGTATATTTCTAGGAAGCTGAATGCGGCAGAAAGGAATTACTCGGTTTTGGACCGTGAATTGTTGGCTATGGTTTGGTCCATTCTTAAGCTACAAAGGTTCCTTCTGGGCGCGCATTTCTTTATGGAAACCGACCAAAAAGCTCTTACGGCTATGCAAAGTAAGGATTTGAAGAGCTCGAGATCTACTCGTTATGCTATTGCTCTTCAGCCTTTCCATTTCACGGTGCGAGCTATCCGTGGTTCGGATAATGTGATGGCGGACATATTGTCTAGATGCCCACATGATTCCAGTTAAATCTTGTGTCCTAGTTTTTCCTGATATATTTTCAGACTTAGGTCTGTCCTTAATATCATAATATGTTGTAATACAAATGTATTTGGATGATGTTTAGATAATTTAACAAATTTCATTTTGTCCATCCATCAGTGATATGTTGCTAAAATAGCATTGACATTTGTATATTGCTATGGTTATATTATTTAGTAATGTTTGATATATGATTGGTATTGCCAGCAACTTAGGTTTCTTGAATGGTATCCCTTAGTTTGTTTGGCTTAAAGGAAATATTTTCTCCTATGTTGGGAGATGATTTGTACCCTCTTCTATTGTACCTGATATTAGGTTCATTGTTTGCATGAGCACAGAAGTGATACTGGTGCTATCTTGCTCATGAACATATTAAAAAAAAATGCAATTTTTTTTTAATATGGGGTGTGGTAGTAATGTTGCTGTCATTTTCGACGGAGTCATCTGTCAAGTTATTTGCTTATGTTTGTATCATAAGAATAATTGTGTCTTTACCTGCGATGTCAGGTTGATTAGGGGTTGTCTTCCCTTGTTTATTCATTCATTGTGTTTGACCTTTAGGGTCAGAGGTTGACAGTTCGGCGTAGGCCTAGGGGAAGGTTTTTTAAGCGGGAGTGAGATATACTTCCGGGAAGCCGGGAGGTCCTGTTTTTCTGAAGGGACCAAGAGTCCATTGTTTTTCGGGGAGAATCTTCGAAGTAACTGCTATGGCAGTTTTCCCCAGTGAATCTCTGTGCGTCGGGATGACGACAGAATTCCTTGTGATGTTCTGAGGATTCATTTGCCAGGTAATACCGACCTTTATGCATTATTACGCTTTTCGGTGGCAGAACATGTAAAGGATTACCTAGGGTGAACAGCAGCTCACTGATCCGCCATTTCAGAACTTATATATTTGTGCTCGAGGTAGCCATCCAAGACTGTTAGTCTTATATTGTCCAGAAATCCAGTGACGAAGATATATTGTGGGAGCCGCAGATTGGCGGAACTTCTATCTACAATAAGTATTACTGCAGGGTTGATGATAACCTATTTAACAGAAGTACACGGCCGACGTCAGAACGAGGCCTGTGCTTTCGGCTATTATACTACAGCCTGATATGTGCAATTGGCGGGGAGTGCCAAGTTGCACCTGTGTGTCAAAGTAACTAAGGCATCTGACGCGTTTAGTCAGAGACGCCAAGGGCGACACTACGAACTGTCATTATTGAAGAACTTTGCTATTGACCATGCACGTCTATTCCGATGTTTACCTTTTTTGAATGCCAAATGTATACCTATCGATGTCAGGTCAGCATGACCTTGTTACACTGACTGTTCCTGTTGATACTATGTGTGTTCCCGTCAATAAATGTCTTGAAACATGCCTGCAGTGTCAAAGCATCCTTGATTACTGCATGTGAGAGTATGGGTTGCAGGATCTACATCTATACGAGCCTAAACACATTCGCGCCTTCATTCGCACCCACACTCAATTCATCATACGCTCGCACTACACATCTAACAACATGTATACTGTCTTGGGCCAGTGATCACCTCAACAAGAAAAAAAAAGACAGTTACATATATATATATATTTTTTTAAAGGTTGTGCAAGGTCTCATGAGTGCGCCTCTGCCCCGCCCCTTTTCCCACTGCAATACTGTATGTATTAATAAGATACTCAGTGTCATGCTTTTGAGTTGAATCACACTGTAATTTCCGTTGCTAATGTTCACTGTCACAATTTACAAAAAAATAATAGTTCTTCTTTAGGAGTCCTCGGACCAAAGGTTGGGAAACGTTACTCTAGTACACATTACGCAATTACTCAATCCACTTTACAGATGAAGGAGCTGTCATCGGTAGGTCAAGGTTATGAGTATCTCCCCCAATTTTCTAATACACCGCTAGCAATTTTGAAATTAAAGTTCCCAAAAATAACATCATTCATACAGACGTTTTGAGGAATTTCCCCATATGGATTTTCTCAATAGAAGTTCACACCCCTACAGGGCATATTCTGTTAATTTAAATATTGGTTGCCTTGCATTAACAGTGAGTAATTTCCTGCCCCGAGTGCTACCCTCATGTTTCGTTCCTTCTTCCTTTCTTCCTTCTTTTCTTTCTTTCTGCCTTTTTCTTACTTTAAAAAAAAATGTTCAACTACTACCTATTTACACATGACAACTTTATTCATGAACCACATTTACTGTTAATACATGAGCAAGTAACTCGTCAAATAGTGACTAGAATGTGTTTTGTTGTGCTCTTTCTATTTCATGTCATGATGACAGTACCAATTCTCATGTGTTCAGTTTCTTCCTTTCTATTCGTTGTAGTAAAATCTATCTGGATTCATTGGCCATCAAGTCACCTAGAAACCCATCAAATATTGCAGGAACAGAAGTTAAAAAAAAAATTAAGAGATTGTAATTTTACTGCTTACATAACAGTTTTTGTATGACAAAATATTTTATAAGCTGAAGGTTATGTTTTTGGGTGATTATAATGTGTATTCAGTATAACTTTCACTCAAATCACATTGCTAATCCGTATTTTCCAGGAAAGGTGGTGCGATTGTTTCGTCACTTTCAGACGTAGTGTCATTTAATGCCAAACAAATTATATTGAGATAGTTTTTATCATTTTACAATTGTTTGTGCTTTTGTGACGGTATTGCCTCCCCTGTTTTGCAGTAGTAGTCCAACAGTGGCCAAAACTCAAGAGTATCTAATATGGGCTTCAAAGGTATCTACCTTCGCACAAGATTACTCTTGGCAGAGATGTAGATAGAATGGTGATGACACTTCTATTACAAAGGGAGTCTTCACAAGATATTCAAAATAAGCGAGAACAATACTGCTTTGGCTGAGTATATTAACTCTGTAATTCTGCCGACGCTTTTGTGAAGGATTTAAGCACTTCTTATGTTCATCTCGTTTAAGGCCCCGCCCCTGATTTACTCAGTGGAATTCTATTATTCTAGTATAGCTCTGTTTAAAGTGTGTGTAATAATATGTCTGAGACAAACATGCAGTAGCTTCAAAATGATTAAATCGAAGTTAAATTTGTAACATTACAAATAACAAAATTTAATAATCACTTTAGGTTTTAACAGTTGGAAAATAATTTGAATAGTTATGGATCAAGAAAAGTTATCATCACAGTCTTTATGGAATGTGAGATATTACAAGAAGTTCAAGTGGCAGCATATATTTGAACTTAGCTGCCAATGACGGTTCTGCTCTTTCTTATGGGTTGGTACATTTCACTCTGCTCACGCTCGTCTCTGATCAAGGTTGTCGGGGGTAGCTCGTTTCCCAGAAATGTCAAGGAGAGTCTACCACGTGGGTCCTTCGTCTTAAAGCTTAGGCTACTGTTCCCTTCTTGTTCCAGAGAGGATACTTTCTGCTGGTTCCACCAATAACTATGGTAAAAGAATAGAACGAAACGCTCTTCTGAGTACGGCGTTTTCCACCCCATAGTTATGGGTTCCTATCTTCCCATACTACCATCTCAATTACTAAGACTTTACCCTCGATGAGAATTAAATGTAATCCGTCGGGATAAAACTTTCTTTACATTTAAATAGAATAGCTTTCATAGTTACTTTATATTTAAATGAAAAGGTTAATAATACAGAAAGAGTCTGTTTACATATACATCTCCACTGATTGAAAAGTGTGCACAACATAAATTGAATATGTTTTGATTTATGTTTTACACTGATTGAAAAGTTTGAAACTTCCATCACTTTAAAATGAATATTTTCACATAGACATTTACACTGGTTTAAAGCTTGAAAACTTACATTAATTTTAAAGTGACTATGTTTATAGGGACATTTACACTGCTTTGAAAATGTAAGTATTATACTTAGAATGTACACCATTTATTTCATCTTTCCCTCCCTGCTCCATATGGAACCTGTAACTACTTTATGTTTTTAGTTCCAATTAAGAAACTAGCAATAAAGCAATCACCAGCCCCTGCAGTGGTGGTTCATGAATCATCATTCTATACGCTGAGGTTGCCAGCCTCAAACGACCGGGACTTCCACCAGCGATTTTCACACATATAAATATTCACCTGGTAATGCATACATATTAGTTCACATGTTAGTAAATGAAACACATATAGAATGAAAAAAATACACACTTACGCCAATCTTGGCTATAGACTTGTTGCTCAGATGAATAAAAGAGACGAGTCGGTCTCTTGCACGCGTCTGGGGTGTCTTTAATTTGACAATAGATTCTCTCTCTGACTCCGTGTGTTTCAATTTTCCTTAGTCCTGGTTTTCCTTGTTACAATGCTAGAGATTTCCTGGGCTGTTTTTTGTAAGTCCTTTTGGAATACTCTAATTAAAGGTCCAGTCCGATAAAAGGAATTCTTGAATTCTAACTTGGCAAGTCTCTTTTCTTCTGGCGAGCGTTTCTCACAGCAGTTTTTGGACAGTGAAGGGTTTGAAGAAACGCCAGGTTATATTCGCCCTCAATGTTGTTATGAAACAAATCAGAAAGATCCAATCATTTCAAATCATGCCGGGCAGATGTGATATTGTCAAAATAGTCTCACGTGAAATAAGGTGCATGCCTGCAAAGGTCACGTATTACCATATATGGACATCTGATGCCTTGCATTCACTCTGACAGGCAGATCGGTAGACACACATGACAACACTGGTAAGCAGTAATACTTATTACTTTATTAGAAAGTAATGTTGGTGTATCAAGGATGACCCGGAAGCGCTTATGTCACACTTGTCTGCCAACATGTGTCACACATACAGCAATCTCGTTATCTGTCGTATGAGTATGCAAAAACTCCGTGTTTGCCTAGCTTGTTAACAAACGAATCGCTTATCAGCGGTTTAATCTAAACACGCCGGCGCTCATCTTATCTAGTTGCTTCTCGCAGGCTGGGATAAACAGTATCTGCAAGGAGTGTCTCAAATGTTTGAACATACAAACTACTAACTCCTTAGCCGATAATGAGAAGAAATTGGTACTTTTAAAAATACACAAATAAAAATCAGTACAAAATATGTCTCTGATCCTGTGGGAGTAAAACAGAGATCGTGAAGAGGTCGTCCATGTCGTCACAGCTTGTAATTTTTCATTTATTCACTTTTCGCTCTCCTGATGTTTCGAGCCACCACGGCAGCTTCCCCTGTTTGAGAAACATATACATAAGGATTCATATGCTCTTGCAGCGGTGTTTTTTTTTAGTAATTTGTTTTATATTAAGAGGATGGCAGCCTCATTCATAAATTCATATTAGTCGCCTCTTACGACATGCTTGGGCGGTTTGGTCCTATTCTAAATGTAAATGTACATGAATGTTATTGAACATGATTCACGTTTTAAAATAAAATCTTGCCTCGTTTAGGCAAGGCGCGTCCTGTTCAACCAAGTCGGTTATATTAGGGTGCATGCCTAAATATAAAAAACCTTAAGGTCTGATCATTCACGTGTATAGTAAGCATTGTTTCGTATCATCATCTGTCTTTTCACTCCTTATGGAGTTGGAGGCACCACTGCAACTGGTCCTTTTGCAGAAAGCCTACGCAAATTGTTCACACACTCACTCTGGCAGAGGTGTTTATTGTAGCGACTTGTTTTACATGTGAGGTTACCAGTCTCATGTACAGACTCATGTTAGTCGACTTGAACAACATGCCTGAGGATGCGCTATTTATATTCTTTATATTATTATCATTATTACTAGCACTAACCCGTCAAACTTGACGGGTTTTTAATTATAGTGTGCTGTTTCCGTTCCCGGATGAGCAGATAGAAGTACATTCTTAGAGTGTTTTTGGTTTCTTTCCATTATACAGTGTAATCAAACTGTTCATGAACACTGTCATTTGAACGCTTTTCTTTGTTGATTGTAACTATTTTTGGGAGAGTATATATAATGGAAACAAAACACTTTTTCTACACGGTTGCATTCCTCAGCTGTGACGAACGTACACACGGCGAGAATTATGTTATTTTAGATTCAATTTAAAAGTTCTTTGATGACAACATTTCGTGTGAAAGCACGTGGATTGTTTTCAAAGAGTGTTCCCTGATAATAAGGGGTTTTAACAAAAACTTTTAAGTTTTCATGATATGTACATCGGGTGAGGGCTCATGTACACCAATTTTTACGCCCTTTTTCTTTGTCGAGCGCTACTAATTTCGTGAAAGAATAAAAAAAAATAAAACCAAAGTACTTGTTTTCAATAACGGTAAATTAATATGAAACAAAAAATAAAGATATGTTTTCAGGCACTCGTAAGAAATAAAGAAGTAGAACACTAGACAACAGAAAAACAACAGACATGAGTGGCTTACCCAGGATTTGAACACTGGACCTTCCGTGCGACAACCGCGCCTAGCTATGCAAGCGAATCACACTATCCTCCCTGCCATCTACGCATCCTTATATGTTTTAAATAACACCCAAGCCACGCAAGTTGCACACCGTGCGTTGCGCACGTTTTTTTTTTCTGGCGCGAGTTACTATTTTGGGTGACCGACCGACGTAACATACATCGGTAATTATGTTAGTAGGGATGGGATAATTATTATATGGATTTCCCGTTCTTATTTTCTAGTAAAGGATCTGCCATCTTTTGACAGGAAGAAACCATGAGTTTTATATGTTATTGTGACAACATCAGTTTCTTAGATAATACAGCCCCACTTGTTTATTTATGATCCCTAAAATAAGTAAAAGTCCGAGGATTTATTTCTTGTCCAGAAGGACTTATTTTTGTTTGGATGGTTCTTCATGGATGGTGGACTAATGGTATGGTGACTCTTATTGGCCCTGTGCAATGGTCAAAACTTCAAGACGGACTTTTCTAGATTGGCTTGTGTCTAGGTTTGTTCTACAAGTTATAATGGCCCTAACCTTTCAATGCTGTCGTTAAACATTATGTTGTCTGTCAGTAGGCACGATTATACATAAACTTCCTATATTTTTCAAAGGCACCAGTAAGTAGACAACTGGAATAGTTATATTTCAGAGGGCGGCATAGCCTATCGTCACAACAGAGATTTTACTGCCATTCTAATATTGCCCTGTTTTTGCCTTTGGCGTCGAAGGCTTCCCGCTGAAGAGTTAAGAGTATTGGTTTACTGTTATTTTTTGGCCTAATAGTCGGGCATGAGCAAACTCCGCCTTCTATCTGTTAATCTTAAAACTCCTGCTATATCCGGATGGTTGGAAGTTGCGCTTACGGAATGGTTATTTCCGTTCTAACACTCAAGAATCTGCCACATTCACCCGTTTGTCTGGGAAATATTCTTGAAAACCGCTGGTATCGTTACAATTACATTTCTTGATCTGACCATAATAGTCCAGTGCGTCCAGTTCCCTAGCCACGGGCGTATTTCTTCTGGCTGCGAGAGGAAAACTCGCTACTGGTGTAAAATCAGTGCCATGCTGTGCCTGTTTCTCACCTGTGTGATTACCTGTAATAATGTGAATGGTATATCTAGCTCACAAACAAAGTAATTCTGCGGATCGGAACTACGTCCTGCCTACAGATAAAGTTGAGGAGAAAGAAACATATTCAAGGAATATGCTTCTGAACAAAATGACAAAGATGACAATGAAGATGAAAATGATAGAGATGCTAACAGGGAAAATACAATGATTGAATTCATTCAACGATAGCCACAGAGACGTTGTTTTATAGAAGAATTTTTAGAATACCATGGTGAACTACAAAACATTAAGGAGAATGTTCCGAAAGAAGCCAGTTTTCAAAAGGATGCTTATTACTTTTATTCGAAGAAAGTAGTTCACGTTCTTTGGATATGTTTTGAGATGAAGAAATCTGGACCATGTTGTCACTACAGGAAAGATTGAAAGAAGAAGGTATAGAGTACAACAAAGACAGAAGATACTTTACTGTATTATACTGGTTTCACGTCCTGGCGCTGAAAAAAGTCAGCAATAGAATTATTAATCAGCATTGGGAATGGGAAGCTGCGGAGAGACGCGATCATCTATTTGCTGGCATGAAACTTGAAGATTATGAAGAAGACATAAATTACTGTCGTTGCTAAGATATATCATTGACAAGGTACTACATAGTGGCATCTCATATTCAAATAAAGGGACGCAACCCATCAAGGATAAGAAAGCAAGGCCTATTTTAATTTGGGCATGCGCCATAATATAACCAATGAACCTTGTTTCTACGATGAATATGGCACGCCTCACCAAAACGACGGAAAACTCCTTTTTTTTTTTTTAAATCATGTAGAGAAATATGCTTTTCTCCTGGTAGTCTTTCTCTAGCAGACGGGGTTTTAAGGAGCATTTTAGCGCGACGCTTCCCATTCAACCTAGACGTAACATCCGTCAGTTATATGAGGGCGCACGCCCAAATATAACGGATTTTGTAGTCGGTCTCCTCTTTCCTCCATTTAAAATCTAGTAAAAGATGTGTCGTTTCCCTGGGTTCGTAATCGTGTCTCACACTAATACTTAATTATTTGAATGAAGGTTTAACGTAGTTTTTCCCTTGAAAGTATTCTCCATTCCGCTCCAGTGAATGTTGAACAGGGAATATCGTGACGGCTCAAATGTGCTAGACCTCGAATTACCTAATTATTTTAATGGCCAAACTACCATTGTTGTCGCTAGCGAAATTACCGCCCTTTTCCTTTATATTCTTGTGAACTACGAGATTAATGAAACTATATGTAAGTGGCGAGGAAGACGTCTGCGCAGGAAATGAGCGCGACCTTTAACAAGAAAAAATGAAGCGAGAGCTCCAAAACACTCAAATAGAAAGACACAATACGGAAGTAAATACGCAAAATAAATAAGAAGGCATTGACATATGGGAAAAATTACAAGAAGTGGCGGGCAGCCGAGATGTCTCTAATCACCAGTCCTCTCTTACTGATTATAGATTGGATTGTGAGAACAACAATATCAGCCAACAGAACTGAAATGTAATGGACTCTGGCAAAACACCTGGACGATCTAGATGTGGCTGATGACTTAGCTCTTCTGTCCATTGTAGTAATCAGATGCAAGACAAAAGTAGAATGTTTAATTAAAGGATACAACTTTTGGGTTTTAAAATATACAAAGAATAGACAAAGATGGTGAGAATATATAAGACAAGCGATGGCCAGATTGCACGTTGAGACTAAGTTAACTAACACGTTTATCTTGACAACAATATATACAAAGTTGGAGGAGCAGAAGACAAGAGAAAGCACAATGATCTTTCATTCAATCAATCAATACCCTTTAGCTCCCCAAGGAGCATAGGCCTTCAACAAACACATGCCAAGTCTTCCTGTCCTGTGCCATCCGCTCAAGTTCTTTCCATGTTTTCCTCATCATTTTCACCTCTGTATCCAGTTCTCTTCTCCATGTGTTTTTTGGTCTACCTCTGTCTCTCTTTCCCTGTGGATTCCAGAACAAGGACTGCCTTGTAATGCTATCAACAGGTTTCCTCAATGTGTGTCCTATCCATCACCAGCGTCTTCTTCTCAACTCTTGTTCCACTGGCACTTGTCTGGTTCTTGTCATCAATTCCACATTTGTGACTTTGTCATACCATTTCAGTCCTTCTATTCTACGCAAGCACCTGTTTATAAAAGTCTGTAGCTTTTTGGTTGTTGTTTTTGTTGCTCTCCATGTCTCAGAGCCATACAATAGGACTGACTTGACATTTGAGATGAAGATTCTTATTTTCGTGTTGGACTTGATTTCTCTTGTTCTCCATATGTTTCCCAATGCAATGAAAGCTCCTCTTGCTTTTTGTATTCTTATTTTGAAATCATTGTCTGTCCCTCCAACTTTGTCTATATTACTGCCAAGATATGTGTATGATTCTACATCCTTTAGTGGTGTATCTTCAAGTTCAACCTTGTTATCATTTCTTGCATTTATTCTCATAATCTTTGTCTTTTCCCTGTGTATTTTCAGGCCCACTTGTTGTGACCTCTCATCGAGAATTTTTCATTTTGTCTTGCCTCTGATTACGGTTATGGGACAGAAGAGCCAAGTCATCTGCAAAATCCAGTTTATCAAGATGTTTAATCAGATTCCACTGGATTCCATTTCTGTTGTGTGATGTCGATGTTTTCATAACCCAATCTATTGCTAGTAAGAAAATAAATGGAGACAAGAGGCATCCCTGTCTCACTCCCGTTCTAATCCTAAGCGGTTCTGTAAGTTTGTCACAAGATGGGTTTTGGGACGGCCTCTTTCCGATCTCGCTTTCACTACGACAGTAATCAGTTACATTTTTGTACTGATTTTATTGCGAGTTTTTCCGAGTCGCACCCTTTTCTTTCTCTGTCCAATGTAGCAGATATTTTGTATTTTCCTTCTTACACTCCTCTCACTGATAAGTCACCACGTCTGTTTGTTACCCGTCCCTTCCCCAAAGCTTTGCAAGGATTACAAAGATAATATTAACCACAGCCTTGTTTGTGATTCTCGCGTACCCAACCTTGGCCACTATCGATTAACACGAAAATCGCAAGCGTATTTGCTAATTGCTGATAAGGCCAGGGTACGCGACCGATAAGAGATTTCTTGTCTGGGTGACACATTTTGGACAGACAAGGATGACCTAATCACTTCCTGTCCGACTTTCACGTACAAGATTACTTTAGATAATAATAATTTGTTACATCTGAAACACATTGTCGTATGAGTTTACAGATGTGTTAGTGAGTTCGCCTGCCAGGTAATCGGATGTTTTCATACCACGTACTTGACTGATACATTACGTTCACACTTTGTGCATGTCAGAAATATTTTGAAATCACCCCTTCCCCCCCCCCCCCCCAGAATTTTTGAAATGATTGGAGCTTTTGCCTAGCTTCATAACAAGTAGAACGGGGGAGGACAGTGAATATAACATAACGCTTCAATCAGTCAAAGACACTGTGAAGATCGCTTGCCAAGACGACACAACCAGACCTTGCCAGAGTGAATCCTAGAATTCAGAATTCCATTTATCAGACCGGACCTTTTTATTGGAGTATTTATTAGGACTTACAAAACAGCTCAGGACATCTCTATCATTTTAAATAAGGAAAACCGGAATATCTGAGGAAACTGAACACACGGAGTCAGAGAGGGAATTATAGTTAAAATTAACGACCCCAAATACACGTGTAAAAAGGCATTGGCTAGGCCTTAACTTCATTCAGCGGAGCAAAAAGTCTGTGAGCCAGGATTGGCGTAAGTTGTCATTTTATATTCTATATTTTCATTACTAACATGTGAACTAATATGTGTATTTTACCATGTGAATATTAAGGTGTGAAAATAGCTAGTGGATGTCCAAGTCATTTGAGGCTGGCAACCTCAGAGCAACACCCGTGTGTTACCGGGGCCCGAAAGGGGAGCAAAGAATAGTAACACTGTTCCCTGCCAAGCATGTCGTAGAAAGCATCTAAGGAGGGTTGGACATGGGGCTGGTTACCTCATCCTGTAAAAAATGTAAACCACAAAAAACTTCAACAAACATGGACAAGTCAATTAAGGAAAATAAAACACAGCCATCTAAGACAGGGGAAGGTCCTCTCGCAGGGAGGCGTATGATGCAACACAGAGAAAGCCGAAAGGAGTATGTGTTCCTAACCTTCTTTCTTCTAGGAAAACTTCCAGATTTGACACCTGGAATGTTCGGACATTAAACGAACAAGGTAAAGTGGCACAAGTAGCAGAAGAAATGAGGGAATATAAAATGGAGGTTCTGGGACTGCATGGAACAAAGTGGAAGGGGGTAGACAAGAAAAAATTACATGTGAATTGGTGCTGCCCTCAGGACATGAAGACGAAAGTTCACACCACAGTGAAGGGGTAGCTCTTATGTTATCTAAAGAAGCACAGAAAGCACTCATTGAATGGGAAGCCGTTGGACCCAGAAAAATAACAGCTACTTTTAAAACAGCTAAAAATAAAATAAATGTAAATGTCATCCAATGTTATGCAACAACTAATGACAAAGAAGAGTCTGTGAAAGAAGCATTTTATACTATATGTGGTGGGTTTTGATGTTATGCAATGTTGTTGTTCTGTAGTACTATTGTACTGAATGAGGGCAGCTGTGAAGGTCCCTGATTATAACAAAGTTTGGGTTGAGTTATCAGGACACCTTTCTGTTACCACCTTATGACCTCAATCAGACCTATTCTTGACTATTATGTATGATAGCTACGTCTAATGTTGTCGTGAGAAATTCTAATCCACATATATAAATTAAAACGTAAATGTAAAGCCTAACAAATAACTTCAATAAAAGGAAAGAAGAATGGTAAAGAACAGTGCTGTCACAATGACTGTACTCGAAATCCCCCTTGTTTTCTCCTTCGTCTGCAAATTGTAACGTTTCACGTTGATAGTAAAAGCCTACTGCTTCAATACCCGCTTTCTACGATAAAACGTGTACTGCCTTTCTAAGAAAAACCTTGAGATACGCAAGCTGACCTATATTTAATATTCCATTCATGTCATTTTATACACTAAGTTACCATAAACGAAAGACAGATGGACTAAGGATAGAAAGAAAGGGAGGGGCTGAAAGTCGGAACGCAGGCAATACTACCACAGTCTCGCGATACACAATTACTACCATCACGCGTGTAAGGCCACAAGCACTAGCTTTTTTCAAATCGACAGTGATAAAAAAAACACTACCCATGCGAGAGTTAGTTTTTAAAAACTTACAAAACGCTTATTAGGAAACATGACATTCTACTGTTTTATGTCTAAAATCCTGACATTAGTCTGACAGTACAGCAGGACAGGTGGCGGTTCTAAACATAAAAAAATAAAAAAAAACTACACGACTATCCTGGAAAATACATATTTTGAACGCAGCCCCTTAGCCCCATTAAATTTATATATTTGGGTTCCTTAGGACTTGCTGACAAAGAATATGTTAAACGTTACGCAAATAGTCTAGGAATTAACAAATTATAGCCAAAAGAAATAGTGAGGGATGTCAGACAACACCAAATTCAGAATCGCTCAGTGGCAGATTTTCACACCACCATTTTACGGGAAATAGGCTGACATGTTACCTCCTATTTGATTGGCGGAAAGTAAATGTAAGGCTAAACACGATTAGTCGGACTATAAATACTACTTCTTTGTTGCTAGGGGAAACAGTAGTAGGGTACTTTTTTTCAAACGCTTATGTAAACATGGCACGATTGGTTAGACCCGCTAATATAGTCAATCAGAGGCGTCAGGTCAGCACCACATTTTCAAATAAACTTACTAAAGAACCAGTGCGTTGAGCGCCAGTGCATATTTTTCTAAATAAAAGCCTGGGACATCGGCAGATCGAAATTGTGCTATATTCATTGCCAGTCAACGTAACTGTGTATTATTCCATGAATTGTGGTAAGCTTGAAATATTTGATATCTTTTTAATGAAAATTGAATGTAAATTGATAATTTATGTCTGTATATATGTGTGGTTCAGTAGCGAACATGAGGTAAAGCCTATATAGTGCTCCAACCTGAACAGAAGGTGTCGGCGGAAAGTAAAACTACATGGAATTGCCAAACAGTACACTGACACCTATCTTATTGACTAGAAAGAAATAATGCTGGAATTGCAGAGGCGTAGTAACCATTAGGGAGGAGTATACTGGTGAAAATTGTTCCAGATGAAGATAGCAGTTGGCCTACCGCTCTGAACTCAGTGTTTGTTATGTATTGTGTTCAGTCTGGAAATTTATTATAAATTAGTTCTGAAATAGGAGGTACAACCTTCTTGTTTCAGGGACCGTGGTCCTAAAATTATTGAGCAGCACCTGGTCTGAGCTTTGCTGAACCTAGAGGCTGACAGCATACTCCTGGGTCCAGATAGTGACCAGTGAGGTTTCTCCAGAACACAGGGAGGCTATCGAGCAGAGGAGTCTTTTCCTGCCGTCATCACGAAAGATAAGCGTCTGTGGCCAGAGGATCTCAACATTATGCCCCCCCTCAAAATCTGACTTTATAATAAAACAGAGGGAAAATACAGTGTTTAAATTGATAGGAACTGTGAACTTTTCCCCCTACTATTTCCAAGATAAACAAACACTTGAAGTCATGATGACAAATAACAACATAGCTTGAAAAAACAAAACAAGTATTACCTCATATTACTACTACACAACTGACACACATAGGATAATATTAATAAAATATGTCACTACAAGGTTCATATTGATAAATTCTGTACATATAAATTGTAGTTACAATTGATTGTGATTCCTGGTTCACTTTGTATTTGAATCAGGACACATATATTAGTGAAAGTATTAATACATATTTATATTTGAAAATTTAACAGTGCCTCATTTAAGATAGTCTTATAGAGTGTTAAATGTGTGTGAGTGTCACAGTGTTGTCAAGTGTGGTGGAATAAATTAAATTGTTTATCTGTCTGTTGTTGTTGTGACTTACACTTCATCATATACATACCCTAGACATTTAACGTAGTCATCACAATATTCCAGAATAATTCTGACTGAGGTATAATGTGGTAGCAAGTAAGGTTATTGTAGCGTAGTCCTGAACCAATATCTAAGGGCAATTAACGAGAGCCTACCTTGCCTACATATATCAAAATATGTCAACAAATGTTTTCTACCAATCGCTGCACGAGCTGTAAACCGGTCTCAGTAACCGTAGGCGGCAGGATTGCTAGATGGAATCTGTGTTTTGGGAATATGTATTTGTGACTTCAGGTCAAAGGATAGGGCATGTCCCTCGGAACAGTGAGCACAATAAAATAACAGGAATCGTAAACTTTCATTAGATACATGGATTTAGTTGTAGAAGCATGGACACAGGAGTTTTGAGTGATTACATGCAGTATAACTTAGAGCGAAGACTGTTTTCCCCGGTTTCAACTGTGATTGCAAACGCTACAAGGGAGGCAGAAAAAGGTTAGCGTGTTTAAATGGTAGCGCCCAAATGGCCGGTTTAAACAAGACATGGATGGAAAGAATCGGTTGGGAAACACTGGAAGAATAAATTATCGAAGTTTTGTATGATCGACAGATCGGGCAGAAAGGGTGGTTTTACAGAAATTTTTGTAAACATAAACTGACCCAGCCAGCCAATAGAATCGCTTGTCTTCCTTTTGCCCGCTACCTGTAATAAAAAGGGGAAACAAATCTGGAATATTTCTCTTGAACCGACAGAACCCAGCTCCTTCGCCATTTGCCAGTGAAGCAGACTGCATGGGTTTATGAAAAGCCTGTTGAATCTGAGATTGTGGGTCAGAGGTATCCTGTCACTCATCTTGTAGCAGAGAAGAACATTGGTGTTGTACCTAGCGGTGTATGATTTAAACAAGCACCCTGTACCTACATCAGTTGGAAGAGTGGGGACCCTCAGTGTTGGGCTTCTCCATCTTATATTCTGGCTTCAAGGAAAAGGCGGAAGCGAAGAAGTTAAGTTCTATTAGACAAGACTGACTCGCAGAGCATTGGCGTACCACACCCAGTTATAGTAGTAGTGATGAAAACAGTGATGATTAAATTAGTCTGGAAGCAACATAGACTTTAGTCAGTGTGACATTTTCAAAAGCTACATAACATAGAAATACTTTGAAGATAAACTCAAGTGATCTCAATAACATTGTAGTCAGTGTGACATTTTCAAAAGCTACATAACATAGAAATACTTTGAAGATAAACTCAAGTGATCTCAATAACATTGTAGTCAGTGTGACATTTTCAAAAGCTACATAACATAGAAATATTGTGAATTCAAGTGATAACAGTAACAGTGAAGTCATTATGACAGTTGTCAATATCCATTCCTCTAATACTGAAGATAAATTCAAGTACCATCATTAACATTGGTTCCAAAGGATTAGTTGCACTAAGACTTTTCATAACAAGGGAGCCTTAACAACTAGGAAAAGACTTTATTTGTAGTGTTTGACTTTTATTTGGTGTAGATACATCTAAACAGATGACTGTACATAAATAAAATTAAGAAATTGTAGTTCACTGTTTTTATTACTTTATGTCAGCTTTGAATTACTTTGAATTTAATTAAATCCCCTAGATACAATAACAGCCCATAGGTATAATTCTGAGAGGGGCACCATAGAATTCTGGTACTGAATATTACTATCTCGGCCAGAAATTCTTTACAGCCTGACTTTATACCTATGAACTCTATACACCATTGCTCTTTTCTGAGAATGGGGTATTTCTTTTAAGACCAGACTCTTCTCTGGCAACTATCCTAGTATCACCTGATACACCTGGTTGTCTTATTCTTCATAAATTAAGAAACCTCTCGCGACACTGGGACGCTCGTCTGGGATTGTTCCTGTATATTCTGAGCCTGCTGTTACCTTTTAGTGCTGTCAAGTGGGAAATTTTTGATAGTAAAATTTTTGGTAGGGCAGGTTAAGAAATAGATTTTGAGTACCATTGAGTACAAATTAAGGTGTGGTACATGTGACGCGAAATCAGTCATTAATTAATTAATTAAGAAATTAATTTGATTAAGTGACTAATTATTTTGGCAAAAATTTTTTTTTACTTTGTATTGGTTGCACCTAAATTACAACATTGCCATGGCAGATTTAGTAAAGTTCAGGTCAGCAACACTGCAAGTGGGGAAAGAGCTTGGGATGACTGGTGATCTTCTGATCCAGTATGTTACGACTGAATGCGATAAATTCACAGAAAGGGAAGATAAGCAGTTAGCACGGCAAGCGGAAGCTGAGAAAGAGAATAAGAAACTGCAATTGGAGGCTGAGGAAAGAAGGGTTCAAGCAGAGAGAGAGGCTGATGAAAGAAGGATTCAAGCAGAGAGAGAGGCTGAGGAAAGAAGGATTCAAGCAGAGAGAGACCATGAGCTAAGATTAAAAGAGCTTGAACTTCAGGCAACTACCAACCACAATGGTAGTAGTTCACCTCATTTGGACAACAGCTCCAGCCAGAGCACCTCAAATGGAGCCATGAATTTTCATCTGGATCCATTTGTGGACAAAGTTGACGCAATCGAGGCTTATCTAGACAGATATGAGAGATTAGCGACTACTTATGGTCTAGAAAAGGAAAAGTGGAGTCTGAAGTTATCGCAAGGTTTGCGGGGAATTGCGTACGATGTCTTTTTGAAATTGCCAAAAAAGGATCAGGAAGATTACGAAGCCCTGAAGCAGGCATTGCTTGTTCGATATGAACAAAATGCTGAAGCATATAGACGGCGCTTCAGAATGGCGAAGATTCAACCAGGAGAGACATATCAGCAGTTCTCAGAAAGATTAGAAACTTACTTACTGAGGTGGTGTAAGTTAGGAAACTTCACCCTAGATTTCGAGGGGCTAAAGGAAATGATGTTGATTGAACAACTATTGGATTCCATAACCCCAGAAACTAAGAAGTTCCTAATTGAGAACAAAAGAGACAGGTTGGCTGACATAATCACATATGCAGAAAGCCACCACATGGCTCAATCCCTGACTCAAGGGAGTAAAAGGAAACAGGAGGGAGTTAAGCAACCCCAAACTCATAATAAGTTTGATCAAAAGGACAATGCAACACAATACAGGCCAAGATATGATAATAAGGATAGGAACCCCCACAATTTCAGGATAGGAAACCTTACAAAAAGGAAGAAAAGTGGTGCAAAATTTGTAAAATGAACAACCACTATACAACGGAATGTGGTAGGAAAGTCCCTCCATATCACGCTGCATGCATGATAACAGTGGGAAAGGGAAGGAAGGAACCGACATCGAGTCCGGTAGATCTCCATCATCCCTCCATCTGTGAAGAAGTAATATGTAACGGCACTAAGGTAAAGTGTCTGTATGATTCCGGATTGGAATATGACTCAGTTGTGAGTGCGTCTCTAGTGCACCCTGAGCAGTATACCACAGACAAAGTGGAGATACAAGGGGCATTAAAGGATACAGCCACCATAACACTTCCCATAGCCAGAATCAATGTGAAAACTCGCTATGTGGAAGGAGTGATCAATGCAGCAGTGTGTGATAATCCTAATTACCCGCTGGTGTTAGGAGGGAGATATGTTTTCCTAGGGAAACCAATAAAACCTGTGATAATGGCAACACTCCAGGTCAGGTCAACCCCTGGAAAGGAGGAGGGAACACCACTCAATATTCATCCGAGAGAGATGAGAAAGGCCCAAGCTAAAGATAGCACATTAAAACCTTGCTTTGGCAAGCTGCCTAAAAGCCATAACCCCCAAAGAAAGGACAGTTTTATTTGAATGATGGATTGCTTTACAGGAAAGCTGGGACAGGACCCAATGGGCATAGCCAGTTAGTACTGCCATCTATTTACAGGGACAAGGCTATGGAATTAGCACATGTTGATTCAGACGGTGGACATAAGAAGATTGGTACAACCTGTCAACGGACCTCAGTGCAACATTATTGGCCAGGGGTTGCTGAAGATATATTTCAGTATGTGACTGCCTGTGCACAATGTAGCAAAGAAAACCCCACATGTTGGGAAAATCAACAGGACCTAGGAAAGCATTGGGGCGGACGTAGGCCTGAAAATAACAAGGTAGACATAGTGGATAGGATGGCATCATCTCACAAAGGGTCTACCAGACAACCAGTTACCATGGCAACTCTCCGTATTGTACAGAGAGGGGGATACAACACATCCCATACCGACAAGATTTACTAAATCATTTAGTTCGGAACACCAGGTACTGGATCAAAATAGGAGTGTGGTTAGTCGACCACCCTTGATAAAGGACCTGCGGGGAAACCCCAGGAAAATAGGTAGTGGGAGAGTGTGCAGTGCGAACCATTTGACTGATGCACAGCCAACTTCACTATACGGCGATTAAATTAGCATTATGAGGGCACGGCAACATTGGTAGTTGCCCAGCCCATCACAGTCCATTGGAAGTACTGATACGGACATGGATTGATATATATATATATATATATATATATATATATATATATATATATATATATATATATATATATATATATATATATATATATATATATATATATATGGCATCTTTAAAGGGAGAATTGATTTCTTGGTGCAGGAAAATTTCATGTCCCCATATGAATCATATTATATGCTCCGAGTGGTTTCTCCAGGGTAATGAGCAGATTATTGGATCCCTTACAAAACCCATCTATCACTAATTTCCTGGAGGATACCCTCATAGCTACAGAATCATTAGAGGAACATCTATATCACTGGATCTCAGAATGTAGGGGCAGTTTCTCTGAGTAGGCACCCATCTGATCAGAACCAGGATGGAAAGAGGGAAGAATAGATTCCGGCTGGATGATTGCCTCGTTATTGGTCTCAGATTGAAGCTCGACATAAATCTCTCGCTTAAAAATTGGGGGGCTATCTGTAGCGTAGTCCTGAACCAATATCTAAGGGCAATTAACGAGAGCCTACCTTGCCTACATATATCAAAATATGTCAACAAATGTTTTCTACCAATCGCTGCACGAGCTGTAAACCGGTCTCAGTAACCGTAGGCGGCAGGATTGCTAGATGGAATCTGTGTTTTGGGAATATGTATTTGTGACTTCAGGTCAAAGGATAGGGCATGTCCCTCGGAACAGTGAGCACAATAAAATAACAGGAATCGTAAACTTTCATTAGATACATGGATTTAGTTGTAGAAGCATGGACACAGGAGTTTTGAGTGATTACATGCAGTATAACTTAGAGCGAAGACTGTTTTCCCCGGTTTCAACTGTGATTGCAAACGCTACAAGGGAGGCAGAAAAAGGTTAGCGTGTTTAAATGGTAGCGCCCAAATGGCCGGTTTAAACAAGACATGGATGGAAAGAATCGGTTGGGAAACACTGGAAGAATAAATTATCGAAGTTTTGTATGATCGACAGATCGGGCAGAAAGGGTGGTTTTACAGAAATTTTTGTAAACATAAACTGACCCAGCCAGCCAATAGAATCGCTTGTCTTCCTTTTGCCCGCTACCTGTAATAAAAAGGGGAAACAAATCTGGAATATTTCTCTTGAACCGACAGAACCCAGCTCCTTCGCCATTTGCCAGTGAAGCAGACTGCATGGGTTTATGAAAAGCCTGTTGAATCTGAGATTGTGGGTCAGAGGTATCCTGTCACTCATCTTGTAGCAGAGAAGAACATTGGTGTTGTACCTAGCGGTGTATGATTTAAACAAGCACCCTGTACCTACATCAGTTGGAAGAGTGGGGACCCTCAGTGTTGGGCTTCTCCATCTTATATTCTGGCTTCAAGGAAAAGGCGGAAGCGAAGAAGTTAAGTCATATTAAACAAGACTGACTCGCAGAGCATTGGCGTACCACACCCAGTTATAGTAGTAGTGATGAAAACAGTGATGATTAAATTAGTCTGGAAGCAACATAGACTTTAGTCAGTGTGACATTTTCAAAAGCTACATAACATAGAAATACTTTGAAGATAAACTCAAGTGATCTCAATAACATTGTAGTCAGTGTGACATTTTCAAAAGCTACATAACATAGAAATACTTTGAAGATAAACTCAAGTGATCTCAATAACATTGTAGTCAGTGTGACATTTTCAAAAGCTACATAACATAGAAATATTGTGAATTCAAGTGATAACAGTAACAGTGAAGTCATTATGACAGTTGTCAATATCCATTCCTCTAATACTGAAGATAAATTCAAGTACCATCATTAACATTGGTTCCAAAGGATTAGTTGCACTAAGACTTTTCATAACAAGGGAGCCTTAACAACTAGGAAAAGACTTTATTTGTAGTGTTTGACTTTTATTTGGTGTAGATACATCTAAACAGATGACTGTACATAAATAAAATTAAGAAATTGTAGTTCACTGTTTTTATTACTTTATGTCAGCTTTGAATTACTTTGAATTTAATTAAATCCCCTAGATACAATAACAGCCCATAGGTATAATTCTGAGAGGGGCACCATAGAATTCTGGTACTGAATATTACTATCTCGGCCAGAAATTCTTTACAGCCTGACTTTATACCTATGAACTCTATACACCATTGCTCTTTTCTGAGAATGGGGTATTTCTTTTAAGACCAGACTCTTCTCTGGCAACTATCCTAGTATCACCTGATACACCTGGTTGTCTTATTCTTCATAAATTAAGAAACCTCTCGCGACAGTTATCTGCAAAACACTACACCTATTAGATACAGATACCTTCACAGCTGATCTCAGTCAGTACACTAAGTCCCCTATAAATATTTATAACATCCCACTTTACCACATATATCTAGGGTTATGCAAGTGTGGTGTGATGATAATTTAACACCAACCTTAATACACACACACACAAACAAATATTAAAATCTATGATCAAATGAATTAACACCTGGGGTAAGGTTTTATATGTGAAAATCTTCTGTACAATTTATTGGTCCTGAACCTAGTATTCTTCTGGTCAGGACTTTCAAAATTAAAAGAACTCAACTTATATACAGAAAAAGCAAAGTTTTAATCCAAAGGGACAATTTGTCCAAACATATACTGTTGAATATACTAATAATGTTACTAATTATGTAATATTACTGGTTTCTACCCTGGATGGCTGTTTGGGATTGTTTAATCATCCCCATTTCTTTGCTATACAATTTCGTTGTTTAATATGTTTGGGAATATTTTTATTAAGTTATACAAGGGTCACTATTATTTGAAGCTGATGAAGGGTCCTGTGCCAGATAATATACTTAACTGGCACAACTTGAACTGTCCGTATTCTTGCTGGAAAAATGATCACTTTGATACTGGCCCAAAAGTAACAGGGTGGACTCTGTAGATCCCTATCACTGCTGGTAATGAAAAGACTTCTCAACTGCTTTTCACAGACATCTGACACCGGACTAGTGCCAGATAAAAACCCTGTAACAAGGAAATAATGCCTCCTTGTTGATATCATACTTAAACTGTTATTTCTACAAGTTATAGTACATGAAAATAAAGATCTGGATCATATATACTTGACCACCCCAGCTCATCCATTACAAAGTGTACCAGTGTTGTTCACATGTCTCTTCTCTCAAGGCGGCCCTACATCTGCAATAATATTATTAATTTTTCTTTCTTCCATACAATAAGATAGGTGAGCTGTGTCCATCTGGCCACCTAAGAAAACAATTTTATTTCACAAAACATGTGCATTTTACAAAACTGGCAATGTGTTATAGCATAAATCCACCTCTAGGCCCTGCATGCATCAGCTAAGGACCTGATTACTTACAGTCGAAATGGCAGTATCTCTCACTCATATTTTTAACACAATATATATATATATATATATATATATATATATATATATATATATATATATATATATATATATATATATATATATATATATATATATATATATATACTGAAGCACATTAAAAACGCACCACTATTATATATACTGATGCCGAGAAGCTGGCAAAAAAAAAGTGTGGGAATGGATTTTCCCCGTGTTTGCCATGCGATAGAGAGCGAATGGCTGCTGGAATGGAAAGTGCAAGATTCAACCCACGGGTGTGTGTACAGACTACATGAAAACGATGAAAGTTACACGTGCAACACGATTCTCAACAGCTATGACCCTGAAAATGTGTACGCGTTGTGGCAGTATACTCGGTATAAAAAGGCCGTTGAGACAAAACACCCAGTACATGTGCTTGAAATGCCACGACTATCTGAAAACGACCGCCAACGAGCCATTGGTATGTTGGAGACCGGAATGAGCTCGCGGGCCATTGCCAGAAGGATGAATTGCCACCACAGCACTATTGTACGTCTCAATGAACGTTACGGAACCACTGGCAGTGCCCGGGATAGACTTCGGAGTGGCCAACCACGAGTTACTACCCCTGCGCAAGATCGTCATATTGTGCTGAGTCACCTAAGGAATTGACTCTCCCGGCAAGTCAAACAGCAAGAGCAATAGTGGGTAGACATGGGCACGTCTCTCGAATGACAGTCATACGACGACTCAGAGATACAAGCCTTACTGCAAGACGACCTTATGTTGGGCCAAACTTGACTCACAGACATCGTTAGCAGCGCCTGCAATGGGCAGAGCAACATATCAGATGGACTAGACTGCAGTTGAATGCTGTCCTATTCACAGACGAGAACAGATTCAACATATTCTTTGCATATGGACGTATGCGGATTTAGCGACGGTGGGAAGAGCGCTTTGCAGATTGCTGTGTCAACCGATTTCGAGGTGGCAGTAGTCACATGTGGGGAGGATTCAGTTTTCACCATCGCTTGCCTCTTCACGTCTTCCGTGGAAATGTTAATGCTGTGACATATCGAGATGAGGTTCTGGATGCACTGGTTGCTCCTGCGTTCACAATTTATCCAGACTTTCAGCTTCTCCAGCAGGATAACGCACGTGCATTTTTTTGTATTTTTGGTTTTCTCCCTTGCCTGCACAGAATGCAATGAATTTCATAACAATCAAATGTACAAATTAATGACCAGTATGGATTCATAGGAAAATGAATAAAGATTCCAAATATGTAAACTTGTACACACTTATATTTACATTTCACACTCTGTTCCTGGATTATACAGGTGGTGCGTTTTTAATGTGCTTCAGTATATATATATATATATACATATACATATACATATATATATATATATATATATATATATATATATATATATATATATATATATATATATATATATATATATATACATATATATACATATATATACATATATATACATATATATACATATATATACATATATAGACATATATAGACATATATATACATATATAGACATATATATACATATATATACATATATACATATATACATATATACATATACATATACATATATATATATATATGTATATATATATATATATATATATATATATATATATATATATATATATATATATATATATGTATATATGTATATATATATATATATATATATATATGAATAATTTCTGCCTTACCACAAATTCAATGAAAAAACACAGGTACGTTGATTAGCAGACTTCAGATGTCCTGCTGGCTGGACTGTGTCGCCTAGTATGGTTTAATTTTATATTTAGTTACTAAGGCATGTCACACTTCACAGACTGTCAAACGTCCTATACAAGGAACAGTGTTCTACAAATGGCGTCAAGCCTTTGCGTTTTCTCAATAATATAAAAGTCATTAGCCAATGAGAGCGAACGACTACTTTTCAATTTCAAATTTTGAAAATTAAAGCCAAAATTTTCCAAGGAATGCCAAAAATATACAATAAAGGTGTACTGCTGTCTGTCTGTCCGTCTCGTTTTATGCGTTAAAAGCTAAAAACAGACTTGATTTTTTGGACATACCAAGTTTTCTCCTCACTCACTTCTAGACTTTCCCTTGCTAAAATATATTTATTGTTAAGCCATCCCATAATTTCTCTCCCCTTGTCTACCCCTTCCACAACAGACATGTAACCTTTTCAAGCCTTTTTCAAGGACGCGTCCAAAAAGTCAACGTTAGTGAAAGTAAAACCTAGCATATGTTTGCCTGTCTGTATTGACCAATACCGTCTTTTGTCAATATCTTCCTTATTATCTGTCTGATTTTCTATTTGAAAGCATATTATTTATCAGGATAAGATAAGCTCTTAAACTAGCTAACTTTTTTTGATCCTAAACCTATTAATAAAGAATTCCATATATTTTCCATTTAGGTGTTCGTTGTTTTCTTAGTCTCAACTTCTCGAATGTTATAAAAAACAATCGCAGATCTTCATTTTCTCAGGCAGGAAGTAATTATGCGTCTGTGTATATATATTTCCATTGTGTGTCTTATAGTTAGAAGAAATATTGGACTTGGCGGGGTATTTTTAAATTTTTCAAAGCTCGCGACAACGTTTTTGAACACAGGCTAACAGCATCGTCTCGCACTGTCGTCCTGAGTAGCTAATTCAAGAATCTAACACTTGACAAGCCGGCAGCGTGTGTTCGCTCTCTCACTTTTAAGCGTTCGTTTAGCCTCCCCTGTTTTGAATCGTACTCTCTTTCTTGGAACAACCAAGCTTGTTAGTTCACAATTTTTACCGTTAACCCTTGACGGGCGCGTTATAACGTCCAAATCCACTAGCGCGGCAATAAGGTTTCCCACTACGTTCTATCTCAATGCGATGACTGGCGCGGGGAAGAAGACGCGTTACAACTATACTATTTCTATTCATATTATTTTACTTTATTACTTATAAATAATAATTGTATCGCTGTATCAATGTACTTTATCACACTATACTACAGGAAATTATGGAAAAAGTAAAAAGAAGAGACATCACAATTCTGATGGGTGTCATGAATGCGAAGATAGGTACAGTCAACACCGGCTTTGAAGAAGTCGTGCGAAAACATGGGCTAGGAATAATGAATGAAAATGGGGAACTATTCTCAAACTTATGTGCTTCAAATCAACTGGCTATAGAAGGAAGCATGTTTCCACATAAGAGAATACACAAGGCAACATGGATATCACCAGACCATAGAACAGAAAATCAGATTGATCATATATGCATAAACAAGAAGTTTAGATCATCATTGCAGGATGTAAAAGTATATAGAGGAGCAAATGTGGCATCAGATCACCACCTTCTGGTAGCCAAAGTAAAAATGAAACTCAAGAGATATGCAACAATGAAAAATTATAGATAACTACTTAATGTAGGACATCTAAGAAATCAAGAAACAAATTTGCGGTCACAATATCCAACAAATTCCAAGTGCTCCAACAGCTTGGAGATGTAGAGAATACAGAAGACTATTGGAAGCAAATAAAAACTGTATGGAATGAGACATGTGAAGAAATACTGCGGAAAAGGGAACGACAACAACAAAAAGCATGGATAACAACAGAAACCATCAATAAGATAAAAGACAGAAAAAACAAGAAAACAGATTTAAACACAAGCAACACCAGAAGTTCCAAAGTCAAGGCTCAAGAAGTGTACACAGAAGCAAACAAAGAAGTAAAAAGAAGTATCAAAAGAGACAAGAGGAAGTATACTGAAGAGTTGGCACGAGAGGCAGAAGATGCTGCAGCCAAAGGAAATCTGAGAGAACTGTATAACAGCACAAAGAAGCTTAACAGGGAAATACAAGCAAACAAGTTGCCTCATAAAAGACAAGAATGGAAAACTGCTCTGCAATATACAAGAGCAAATAAAGAGGTGGACAGAATATTTTGAGAACCTTCTAAATAAACCAGCTCCACAAAACCCCCTGGCATCAAGTCAGCAGAAGAAGAGCAACAAATTAACTGTGAAAGACCAACGAAGGAAGAAATAAAGAAAGCCATAAAGCTTCTAAGAGATTGGAAAGCGTCTGGACCTTTTGGCATTCCAGCGGAGGCCATCAAAGCAGATATCGACACGGCTACAGAGATGTTATATAAATTACTTGGTAAAGTCTGGGAAAAGGAAGAGATACCAGCAGAATGGAAGGAAGGTTATCTGGTTAAGTTACCTAAGAAGGGAAATTTACAAGAGTGCACAAATTATAGAGGAATAATGTTACTATCAGTGACAGGAAAAGTATTAAACAGGATTATCCTTGAAAGATTAAAAGAGTCCATAGACAAGAAACTGAGAGATGAACAAGCAGGTTTTCGACAAAACAGATCATGTACAGACCAGATAGCCACTTTGAGAATAATAGTTGAACAAAGTCTGGAATGGAATTCACCACTATACATCGGATTTGTGGACTACGAAAAGGCATTTGACAGTATAGACAGAGAATCACTTTGGAAATTGATGAGGCATTAGGGAGTTATCCTGAAGGTCATTAATTTAATAAAGAAAACATATGAAGACATGGCATGCAGAGTTCTTCATGAAGGTCAGCTTACAGAACCGTTTGGGATAAGAACAGGAGTGCGACAGGGATGCCTCTTGTCTCAATTTCTTTTCTTACTAGCAATAGACTGGGTTATGAGAACATCGACAACACACAACAGAAATGGAATCCAGTAAACTCTGACTAAGCAGTTGGATGATCTGGATTTTGCTGATGACTTGGCTCTTCTGTCCCATAACCGTAATCAGATGCAGGACAAATTGAAAACACTCGATGAGAGGTCACAGCCATTGGGTCTGAAAATACACAGGGAAAAGACAAAAATAATGAGAATAAATGCAGGTAATGATAACAGGGTTGAACTTGAAGAAACACCAATACTACGAGGGGCGTTCAGAAAGTAATGCACCACATCGTTTTTCTCAGGAGCTGTTTATTCAAAAAGCATGAAATTTATACACAATATACATTGATATGTCATGTAAACATCGGTATTATTCAACATAATCCCCATCAACTTGTACGGCTTTATGCCAGCGCGAAACAAGTGCATGTATTATTCCTAGCCCGTACCAGATTTTGTCTTGATCATGTAGCCATTTCTTTGCTGCATGAATCACTCCTTCATCATCTTCAAACCTTGTCCCACGGAGTGCATCTTTAAGTGGACCAAATAGATGAAAATCAGAGGGTGCCAAATCGGGACTATAGGGTGGATGGGGTAGTACAGTCCAACCCAATTTGGTGATTGCTTTTCGTGTTGCCAGACTTGTGTGAGGTCGCGCATTGTCGTGAAGGAGAAGCAGGTCAACTGGATTCTTGTGCGGCCGAACTCTGCGAAAACGTTGATTGAGTTTTTTCAATGTCTTAATGTAAGCTTGCGAATTGATTGTCTCTCCTCTTGGCATAACGTTCACAAGAATCACACCTTCAATGTCCCAAAAGACAGTGATCATGACCTTTCCAGCTGAAGGAATTGTCTTGAATTTCTTTCTTCGTGGTGATTGCGGATGATGCCACTCCATTGACTGTCTTTTTGTCTCAGGTTCAAAATGATGTGCCCAGGTTTCGTCACCTGTAACGATCTTAGCCGAAAAGTTCTCTCCATCAGCATTGAAACGCTCCAACAATTCAGAAGAAATTGCTTTCCTTTGCAATCGGTGTCATTTGTGAGACTTCGAGGAACCCATCTTGCGCAAACCTTAGAAAATCCGAGAGTTCTTATAACTGCATTTGCACTACCAATGCTGACTGACAGCTGTAAGGCCAATTATTGAGTAGTGATTCGCCTATCAGTAAGAATAATGCCTTCAGCGCATTTCAACATTTCTGCGTTGGTGGCTGTGGCAGGACGTCCACAGCGCGACCGATCATGCAGCTCCGTATCTCCACTTCCTGATTCTTTGATTCTCTGAACCCAGCGACTGACTGTACTCCTGTCGACTGCAAAACTTCCATACACATCACATAGACGCTTGTGAATGTTCACAACAGTTTCCTTCTCTGCAACGAGAAATTCTATCACAATTCGCTGTTTATAACGCAAGTTGCTAACACGCTCCATTTCAACGGTTTAGGCCAGCCGTATTATTTGGCCGGTTGCGGTGCAATTTGGTGCACACAATTGGCACATGCCATATTTGAAGTGTGCAAAATTTCATGCTTCTATCTTTATTATTAGCTGAGAAAAACGATGTGGTGCATTACTTTCTGAACGCCCCTCGTAGATGTAGAATCGTACACATATCTTGGCAGCAATATAGATAAAGTTGGAGGGACAGACAGTGATATCAAAATAAGAATACAAAAAGCAAGAGGAGCTTTCATTGCATTGGGAAATATATGGAGATCAAGAGAAATCGGATCCAACACGAAAATAAGAATCTTCAACTCAAATGTGAAATCAATCTTATTGTATGGCTCTGAGACATGGAGAACAACAAAGAATACAGCCAAAAAGCTACAGACTTTCATAAATGAGTGCTTGCGTAGAATAGAGGGATTAAAATGGTATGACAAGGTTACCAACGTGGAACTGAGGACAAGAACTAGACAAGTGCCAGTGGAACAAGAGATGAGAAGAAGACGATGGCAATGGATAAGACACACACTGAGGAAACCTGTTGATAGCATTACAAGGCAGTCCTTGTTCTGGAACCCCCAAGGCAAGAGAGGCAGATGTAGACAAAGAAGCACATGGAGAAGAGAGCTGGAAACAGAGGTGAAAATGATGAGGAGAACGTGGAAAGAACTTGAGATGATGGCACGTGACAGGAGGACTTGGCATGCGTTTGTTGAAGGCCTATGGGAGTGGAGGGTTATGAATGAATGAACCTCAGAGCATAGAATGATGATTTCATTCATGAACCACCACTGCACGGGCTGGTGACTGCTTTATTGCTAGTTTCTTAAGAAGAACTAAACGCATCAGTAGTGCCAAGTTCCATATAGAGCAGGAAGGGAAAGATGAAAGAAATGATGTTCATTTTAATTATAATACTTACAGTTTCAAACCAGTGTAAATGTCGATGTTAACATATTCACTTTAAAATTAATGGAAGTTTAAAACTTTTCAAATCAGTGAAAACATAAATGAAAACATATTCAATTTATATTGTGAACCCTGTTCAATCAGTGGAAATGTAAATGTAAACATATTCTATCTGTACTATTAACCTGTTCATTTAAATGAAAAGTAACTATAAAAGCTATTCAGTTTAAATGTAAAGAAAGTTTTCTCTCGAGGGATTAAAGTTCATTATCATCGAGGGTAAATTCTGAGATAAATGGGATGGTGGAATAAGAATGGGGACACGTACGTGTGTAGGGAAACGCAATACTCAGCAGAGCGTTTCGTTTCTATTCTTTTACCATAGTTGTTGGTGGTGGTACCAGTTGAATGGTACTATCTCTGGAACAGGAAGGGAACATTGGCCTAAGCTTTAAGACGAGGTACCAACTTTGTAGACTCTCCATGACACTCCTGGGAACGAGCTGCACCCTATAACCTTGACCAGCGACGAGCGTGAGCAGTGTAAAAGAACCAGCCCAGCGGGAGCAGAAACAACCACTGGCAGCTACGTGCAATAAATAAGCTGCCAAAGGGAACTTTTTTCCAAAGAACCTGCTATCCATCAATGATGAAACTTTTCTGTTAAACTATTCAATTATTTTCAAACTGTTAACCCATTAAGTGATTATTAAATTTTGTTATTTTACAAATTTAACTTCGATGTAATCATTTTAAATGTACTGCATGTTTGTCTCAGTCAATTTAATACACAAACTCTAAACAGAGCTATACCAGAATAATAAGAATTCTACTGAGTAAATCAGATGTGGGGGCTTGAACGAGCTAAGATTAATCATCGCTTAATTCTTCACAAAAGTTTTTGGCAGATTCTAGAATTAACGTGCTCAGCCAATGCAGCATTGTTTTCTCTTATCTTGTGACAACTCCATTGAGATAGAAGCGTCATTACCTTTCTATTTACAAATCTGCCAAGAGTAATCGTGTGCGAAGGTAGACACCTTTGAAGCCCATATTAGATACTCTTGAGATTTGGCCACTGTTGGACCACTACTGCAAAGCAGGGGAAGCAATACCGTCACGAAGTTGTCCTTTATAAAGAACTCTGCATGACTTACGTGTCTTTTACATTGTTAATGTTAATATTTAGTGACAGGATGGTTCCTGTGGCCAAGATCACTTCTAGGGTGGTAGACGTATCAGACACCGAAACAAGCCAACATCAATTATAATTATTTGAGCCACAATGGACGAAGTGGACAGTATACATTTTTAATAATACTTCACGCTGCTCCAAATTCACTACAGTTCAGGCCAATATACAATGGCATATAATATGCAGTCGTCGATATAACTTTAGGCAGTTCGTTCATGTCTGGAACGCTGTCCTTTTCATTTTCAACATTATTAATATATATTCACACTCGACATTGAGAAGCTATACTCCCAGTATATGCAGATAACTAGATACACCTCACAGAAGATCTTGATGCATTAGTGGTGTAAAAACAAACAACCATATCGGCATGACGTCACTTCCTGATTTAATAAATGACTCCGTATAAAAGTATAAAATAAACAAACAAGGAGCCCTGTCGAGCTACCTAATTATACCGACACAATCATTATGAATTTTAATCATAAGATTACTCCCCGCGACCCCCCCCCCCGCCCGCAAAAATAATGGAAACAAAGTTTTCATTATTCCCGTGGTGTGAGTATAACATCACCAGAGTGAAATATAGTAACATCAAATTTCACTGTAAGTAACAACTCGTGAGAAGACCGGGGCGGGCGGCCGAGAGCTGGCCGGCCTCTTTAAGCATCGCGGCCATGAGGAGCTCCCGCACTATTCTGCATCCCAGAGCCACGGGCAAAGAAAGGCGCTCAGGCACCCCCTTGGACTTCTCTTGTGCCCGCGCCGACCGGGCGACCAGGTTTCTGCCATAGGGTAGGCAATTTAACACTAAAAGTGTGGTCTATAGTTAATACCAAAGCCAATGTCTACTTCGGACAAATTCTTTTTTAACAGCAATGTGAGGTCGCCATAACTAATAGTACCCAACATATTAAAAAATGATGGTAGCAAAACATGCACTCACATATCTCACACCGTCCAATAACACCTATCAGTCAAGTCCAGTATCAGTTGTCAACTAATTAACTTATTGATCAACAGCAATAATGCAAAGCATTAAAGAATAAACAAATATGTAACAGCGTAAATAGATGAAATGAGGCAGACAATCATATTAGTAAAGTGAATGAATGCAACATCGTACGCTAAAAGATTAAAGTCATGTGTACATCGTAAGTACTTGTCAGAAAAAGTGGATTGTGGTGCCAATTAAAAAAAAATGTTATACTGCACCTGATGAAGTTGTGTGAACAATCAGGTAAGAATAAGCTGATGTATGGTACGAATTGACAATAGTATTGAGAACTCTCAAAATGTTCACTCAATAATTAGTGTGAGTGTATTAATGCCTTGTGTCAAAGACCGAATCTTATCCCGCGAATTAAAATTAATTAACAGCTAACTAAAGCACTATTGTTAAAAGTCATAGTGTAATAGTATTATACACACTAGTGGAATAATAAAAAAAACTAAAGTCCAGCGAAAATATTTATATTCAAGCACAAAGTTCATGTCCATGATTCTCTGCTACATTATCGTATAAGTTGCTTATAAGTTCACTTTAAATACGAATGTTCAATGTCCAACCGGATAGAGAAAACAAAAGGCACGATGGGAGTATTATAGTTATTTCCCTTTGACCATGCGATGCATCCTTGAGTTAAGTCCCTTAATCTTTAGACACCGTTCCAGTAATAGAATAAATCAAGATTCTGCATTCAGAATATCCAAATGTTACGTTATTGTTAGATCATCAATGAATATGTGTGTTTTTGCACATAAACCGAGTATGACAACTGTTACTAAGGTCCAAGACATCCACGTAATGAGCTGAGTAAAATGAGGTACAACTTGAAATTGGCGATATCAGCATTCATCATCATCAGGTGTCGAGTGAACCGATCAATACCTGTAAGTACTGTCAAAAGAGTCATTGAGCGATTTCCTTCAATTTCCGATGAAAAAATTACGATCGTTCTCAGTATTGGCATTCACCACAGAAAAAAAAAGGTTCCCGTTACACGCCCATTGAGACATATTGGAAATAGGGTGTTAGGCCCATATTTTCTTGACCATCGGCACACTAGGGGTGATGTGGTCAGCATCACGCCGGATTCACCACAGAGTCTTTGTATAATTCATCTATGCACGGCAGTAATAAATCAGGAAATTCCTGTCAGCATCAGCATTGTCAGCAAAATACGTTCATATATAGTGCAATGTTCCATTGGTCAACACGTGAAGATGTCAGTTAATAGGTTTACTGTAACCTCACAAGGTACCTGCATTTGCAGTGATGTTAGGTGACAGTGAGTCTTTTACACAACGTGATAACACATCCGCAAAAACGTTTTGACTGCCCTTGATGGCTCGAATGTTATATTCGTAGGGTTGGAGCGCAAGTGATGCTCTGGCAGCCTTCTCATTACGAACGTTTGCCGTTTTCAGATAGGACAAGGCCCTCTGATCAGTCTCCAAGACAAATTTTGCACCGATGAGGTAGCGCTGAAGTTTAGAAAAACAATATACCACAGCGAGGTACTCTCGCTCTACTATAGGGTATTTTTGTTCAGTGGGTGTCAATTTACAACTGACATACAGAATTGGATGTAGACAATCAATAATTCCTGCATAAGTGTACCGCCGATTCCCGATCCAATGGCGTCGGCTCTAAGGATAAAAGGAAATCGAGTATCAGGCAATCTTAAAATTGGTGATTTTGAAAAGTTTGCTTTTAATAAATTTAATGATACATCACATGAATGTGACCAAACAATCTTATTTGGGGAGTTCTTTCTTAATAACGAAGACAGAACTAAAGTAATTTCTGAAACATTAGGCAAGAATTTCCTATAGAATCCGACAAGACCTAAAAGACTGCGAACCTGTTTTTTCGTCTTAGGAATTTCTAGATTCAAGATCCTAGAGATAGTGGAATCCTCAGGCTTAAGAAAACCGCCTCCTACTTTATGACCAAGAAAAGAAATTTCAGTGAATCCTATTTTAGTTTCCGAAGGTCTAGCAGTAAGATGATGGAGACGAAGAGTAGTCAACAAAGACTGAATTCCCAGAACATGTTCTTCCCAAGATTGATGGAAAAGACAAATATCATCAATATACGGTAGGTAATTATGTCATCACGATTAGAGAAAATGTTTCGCATCATACGAACAAAAGTCGCAGGAACGTTAACGAGACCAAAAGACATAAAATTAAATTGGAACAATCCCAAAGGTGTAGCGAAAGCAGTATAAGGTTTTGCTCTGTCCGACAAGGGGACTTGCCAAAAACCTTTTGACAAATCAAATTTACTGAAAAATGTAGCTGTAGATAGTCTATCCTATAGAGAATTTAACAAAGGCAGAGGTTCAATATA
The DNA here is from genome assembly GCA_024509875.1 of Oreohelix idahoensis. Taxonomy (NCBI): domain Eukaryota; kingdom Metazoa; phylum Mollusca; class Gastropoda; order Stylommatophora; family Oreohelicidae; genus Oreohelix; species Oreohelix idahoensis. Next base: position 91,263 of record JAMPIV010013944.1, on the reverse strand, counting down.
GAAAATTGCATTTAAATAGTCAAAGCATAGTCTCAAGGTGTTTACATTCTACATAATAATTACCATTAAAATGTATAACATTATTAGCTGCATCATAAGTACCAATGGGAAACAAGACCTCCGGCGCTTGAGTAGTGGGAATAAAACATTCACGTCCCTGTACAGGAACAAGTATGAAGTTATTATGTTCCGTAAATGGTGTAACACGACCTGTAGCATCTGAAGAAAGAAATAATATTGTCAAAACCGCCACACAACCCAATGTAGTGACTAGCACATACCACATGAAATCATGATATGTCAGCTATCTGAAAGAAAAATGTTGAAGTAATATTAATATCCATGAAGTTCCTACATGAAAAAGAAGAATCATATAGTAAAAAGACAATGGAAAAAAGGAAAACAAACAGCCAAATATACTGTTTTGACTGAAGAGAACACAACCAAACTAAACTTGACTTCCGATTAACCTCGGCATCAATAATGCCAGATATCACATCATCAATGATGGATGTGGTTGGTCCCATATCAGCAACATTGTCATCAGCAGTGCTAGGTATCACATCATCCATAATGGATGTGGTTGGTCCCATATTAGCAGCAACCAGTGATTCACTCGAGTCAAAATAGACATCTGATGATTTCTCAAAAGTTTGCAAATCGTCAAGAACCTCCTCAATGATGGGAGGAATAAATTTTGTATTATCACCATCACCATCACTCAAAACTGTGTCACTGTAGTATCAACCCTGGCAGTATATACATGTTGTTGTTCCCACCTCAAAATATCATCATTATTGCATTCATGAAGCCCAGGGATATTCCCTAAAATTATCCCAGCAACTGGTTTTGACAACAGACATACTAGAGTCCTGCCTGTAAAATAATGGGTATCTAAAAATACTTCTGCAGTTGGATAATATTCAACTGTGCCCCCGAATATAATGCACTGTACTTCTTCGCCTGTGTAATCAGCAGGGTCCACTAATGATCTTCGAACCCACACAATGGCGGATCCAGTGTCCCTGAGCACTGAAACAAGTTGGTTGTTCACAAAACCCGTATCAAATACCACTGATCCTGTCTCATTATAAGAAGACGTAACTGGTAAAGGGTGTCCACACCGGAGCCTAGGAACTCCCTTTAGCTGAAATAAAGAATTACATTCAGAACAGTTAGTACTATTGGATAAGTCCACACTTCATGCATTTGCATGAGAAACAACATTGGTAATTTGTACTGTATTATTGTCACTTTGATGCACAACCGCATTGGAACGTTCAGGATTTCTAGAACGTGGAAAGTTATTGTTCAGTTGAGAACTTCTGTCGTAATTATTTACATTGTTTCCATAAAATGACCTTTGGCCTCCAATCCCTGTTAGGTCTGAAAGATGATTGTTGAGGTATATATCCATCATCATTTGAATGAAAATTTCTTTGATGTTATTGTGACCTATTATTAAAATTATACCTCCCTCTGAAAGATCCAGTATTATTATCTCGATTTAATCGAAAATTTCTGTCCATGCTATATGATCTTTGTCTGTGTGGATTGGACATCATTGTTCTAGCTGATAACACTGCCAATGAATCCTTTATATTATTCCTGCTAAGATTTCTTCCAGGATGTGCAATTTGGTATTGTCGTCCAAGATTTTTTACAGCAGCTAACGTTTCAGACTTTCTCTCCTGCAAAAAGAACAAAAAGTCACCACTGACTGAAGACAGAACTTTGTCTCTTAAAATTAAGTCAGCCAGCCCATCAAAAGTTTTATCAATTTTTGACAAATCAACCCATCTAGAAAAGCAAAGCTTAACTGATGAAACAAATTCAGGAAAATCCTTAGCTGCATCAGGCAACAATCATTTCAGTTTCAATCTGTAACCATTTTCCTCCAGTTGATACTTTCTTAGCAATAAAGCCTTCACAGCATCATAATCATTTCTAGTATGATCATCCATGGTGCACACTGAAGTAAGAGCCTCACCCACTAATAAACTGATCAACCTGCTAGGTCATGTAGATCTATCAATCTTAAACTCTTGGCAATAAGCCTCATATCTATTTAAAAAGCATGAAATATCGTCGATATTAGAATTAAATTTGGGCAAATTTAGTTTAAAAGTAGAGGCATGGTCTTTTTTTTCCAGCCTCCTCACCTGCTGGATTAACCTGTTTATGTTGAAATCTCAATTTTTCCAACTCAATTTCTGCCATTCTTTGACCATAGGCCAGTTCTGCTTGAGCATGTGCATGTGCCAATTTCATATTCTCTTCTTTTATTCTCCTGCTCATAAGCCAATTCATCCTGTCTTCTCAGCTAATTCTTCCTATCTTTTCTTCTCAGCTAAATTTTCTTCTCTCTTCATCTTAGCTAATTCTTCTTCTCTTTTGTTATCATCTCTATCTAAGAGCCTCTGTTTTCTTGCCACGTCCTCTAATCTCTTTATTTTCTGTGCATGCTCATTGAAAGCAAATGTTTGTAAAGCTTCACCCTCTATACCAAACTCCTTTCCAAGCTTGGTAAAATAATCCATTGTAGCCATATTTCACTATTATTGTGACTCCAAATTGTCCAATAATAATTCAAATTATATATATATATGAGCAATATTAGCAACAATTATTTCACCACTCAATATCAGTCAACTGCATGAAATTATAGATGTTATTTGAGGAGCATAAAAAATAGAGATACCAACAAGATTACAGTATAACAGTAGAAAGAACCAACCGAAGAAAATACTAATGAAAAAACCAAGGCAGAAATTTATGAATTGTAGAAAAATGAAAAAAAAGTTGGCTTTACCACACTTATGACAATACAAGCACAATTTCACAACATATATTACATCTAATAACTGAGGGATAGCAGGATTAGATGAACAAATTTACCAACATAATGGAGAATAAACCAAATAAAATACAGTTAACTTGACAACAAATACAAAATTACAAAACCTTCACAACTAGAAAAATAATGAATCTGGTTAATTCAATCAAGGCAGTAACACACAGCTATGTTCATCGGCCCCTTAAGTTGAAAAAATCAGATGGAAAAACTAAAGAACGCCTACGAATTCACGACCTTCAATGAGGTATAACGAATTCATAGGTCCCACCAACCAACCCGCCTATCACACAAAAATGTAGATACAGATATACATATAACATGTAAAAGAAAGAACACTGCCAAAAGAGGTTCTTCAAACCTCACACTACGTGAATCAATAAATTTACTTATTTGCTTTTTCATGCAAAATATCCTCCTGGCATCAGCCTCTGCTCCAGGAAATGATGATTCAAATACAGTGCAGCGAATAGGGTTAGACTTATAATTCCGGCCTGCAGCCGACCAACACCGCCATCTTGAAAAATATTCTGCACATGCAAAAAATGTAGTCCACCGATTTGAAAAATTGTTGAAACATCACTTGAAGATACTTTGTTCCAGATCCCGGCTTGAGGCTCCCATCTTCGGCAGTTACGTGTCTTTTATATTGTTAATGTTAATATTTAGTGACAGAATGGTTCCTGTGGCCAAGATCACTTCTAGACACCGAAACAAGCCAACATCAATCATATTTATTTGAGCCACAATGGACGAAGTGGACAGTATACATTTTTATTAATACTTCACGCTGCTCCAAATTCACTACAGTGTGACGAGTAATGGAAATGAGAGACAGATCTTCTCCTTAACTATTCACTCGGGAAAATCTATTCTATCGAATTAGTGAAGGAAAGGGCGGAGTCATAGGACACGGCCCCTGGATTATCACACATTGGCAACCCGAAAATATAACGACACGTTCGTCAGAAGTAAGTAAGGTTTTACCAACACTCGTGGAGCATAAGTGTGAGAGTTTTCTCATAGCCTAGCCTGTTCATAGCCTATTCCATAATTTAATTCCTGTGTGGATATTCATATCTATGGAATTTAATTTTTAAAAGTGGTCTTAGGGAACTTGCGAAGGAAAAAGAAGGTCAGTAAATTTTAAAAACCTTATTAATCATTTTTCTTTTTCATTATTTAAGATTGCTATTTTCAATCAGCCTCATAGCTGTTTTTTCATTATGTCTTTTCGTTTGTGGTTAACCAAAGGATTTTTCCTTTAGAACTTATAATATAAAGAAGTAATTCATAGTTATATACTTCACCTTCATCTAGATTATTAGATTATCATTGCAGGCTGTCATCTGCACACACTTTCATACTCACTATTTTTAACCAGAGTGATCAGTTATGATGAAGCAATAGTGAGGAAGAAAAACAAAAATAATATCAACTATTGATATCAGAATAGCAACTTATGAATCCACTTTGTGTCTTCACACATGCAGAAGTCTGAGTCTGCGTATTAGATGTTTGGTATATAATCGGAAAGAAGCTAGCAAAGCGTACGTCCGGACAGCAGAATTCACACGATAGGACATTGTAAAGTTTCTTTTCTTCTTTCCACTCTGTAAAGTGTCAGTCTGTATGCTCTGTAAGGAAGAGCGGTGTGTTGTTGAGATCAGGCATGCCCCCAGTCTACCCAGCTGTAAATGGGTAACTCACCCTAGTCCTGAGTTAGGGAAGGCAAAGGCTCCAGGGGAAGCAGGCCCTAAACTTGGTCACTTCAACCGACGCAGGATGGTGTATGTATGAAGTAGAAGTGTAGAGTGTGATTACCGCGAATGGTGTACTGTTCGTGTGCTGACCAATATAACCACTCATACACTTGTGTCTACAAGGCACCAATGCAGACTGCTGGAATCTTTGTTTACTCAATTTATTCAGACGTACACACTGGGACATACGAGTACATCATGGTATGTTGACATATCAATTTGTAGGTATACATAGCAGATCTGAAGTCATGACACATTCAGAAATAATGGGCAGTACATCAAAAGTTCAATTGTCATGATACATTATGGCCGCATCCCCCTATCTGACTAAACGCGTCAGTGAAGGCAGATCGGTAAATAACTAAAGTTACTTGACGTCCATAGTTTGTAGCATATATTATGAAACCACGAAAGAGGGGGTTTCTAGCAAGACTGAGATCTCCCTGTCACTGTCCGATAATAGGATAAATAATCTGTTCTCTTGGCAGTGATCAAAACATATGATGACCGAAATCTAACATGGCTGCCTCCCTGAGTTGTTGTTCACTCATTCATAGGAAGGAGAATATAAGCCAGAGTTAATTTATAATGGGTATATAAATGATTTCATAAATGTTCCCATACAGCTCTACGGTGATCAGGTTAATTCACGTAGCCATAACCACTGCAGGAAAGTCTGTCATCTTCGTCGATACAAAACACGACCCTAGCGATACGAAGCACAATGTTCCATCTAGGTCGAATCGACATGAGACCATCAAAATAGGGTCTCGCAATACATGGAGTCCGAATTATACATTGTACCGTACCTTAGGAGAGTCTCTAACATAAACTATAGTAGAGATACCATCTCCTTTAGAAGAAAACCACTTCATGAATCATATTTCCTTAAGAATCTACCAGCCCTTTGAAAAGTGCGTACCCGCCATTATCACGGTACATCGGAACTCTTCACGACTTGTCAAGACAACTCATACTTCCGCTAGACCGGAATAACAAGAATCTAGTCCCTCCTACCCATCCAAAATATACAATATAGGACTGATTCTACTTGTACTAATAATATGTAATACATATGAATTCAGGCCATAAACACAATAAGCAAATTAATATATTTTCTGGCCCTAAAAAATAAGTACAAACGTAAGCGCAATATCCTTGCGCCGGATCAATATCCAGAACGATTACTCCTATAATCAAAAGTGTGAATCAAACATGGATTCTCTCGCTTTTACCATAGACAGCATTTTCATACACAAATGAATGAATGTCTATATTTTTCCCATATTAAATAGCCATATCGATTTTTGTAATATGTGCGACAAAATATGCACGCAACAGATTACCACACCCCTCGGGGAAAAAAAAATGGTACTTTTTTTTTTTTTGAAATACATCTAGGAGCAACATACAATAGGCTCACAACGCACCAATACAATGCGCAGATGATAAGCATAAGTTTTATGACCTTAGAGAAAGTACTTCTCTAAGTATAAATATTTCCAGAGAGGTGTCACCAACGCATACTACAATATTAGCAATGACACAATTTCCACATTAGTTTATACATAAATTTCATCTAAGATATCTTAACATCATGATCATCAAAGACGAAAAACATTGAAAGATCAGCGGTGAATAAATATCAATGAACCGCTAAGTAGTGTTACAATCAATATATGATATATTACATATGTGTACACATTTCAACATAGAAACAACTGTATCAAAGTTGTATAACAGTTATGAATCATGTGGGCATCTAGACAAAATATCTGCCATCACATTTTCTGACCCACGGATAGCTCGCACCGAAAAATGAAATGGCTGTAGAGCAATCGCGTATCGCGTTGATCTCGCGCTCTTCAGATTTTTACTCTGAATAGCCGTAAGAGCTTTCTGGTCAGTTTCCACAATGAAATGCGCGCCCAGAAGAAATCTTTGCAGTTTAAGGATTGACCAAACCATAGCCAATAATTCACGGTCTAGGACCGAGTAATTCTTCTCTGCGGCATTTAATTTCCGAGAAATATACATCACAGGATGCAGAGTTCCAGAGTACTCTTGCATTAGTGCAGCTCCAATCCCGGTGGATGAAGCGTCACTACGAAGAATAAATGTCTTATCCTTAGAAGGCAATACTAGGATAGGTGAAGTAGAAAACATAGTTTTAACCTTATCCAAAGAGGATTGACATTCTTGAGTCCAATGGACTACATTAGGAGACCCTTTCTTTAGCAAGGAAGAAAGAGGTGACATAATGGAGGACAGATTCGGGATGAATCGTCCATAAAATTGTATTAGACCTAAGAGACTTCGTACTTGCTTTTTAGTCTTAGGAATAGAAATGTTAAGTATCTTACTTGTATTATGGTCTTCTGTTTTTAGGAACCCATGACCAACACGGTGTCCTAAGAAAGATATTTCGCTAAAAAAAATACATGCTTTCGATGGTTTCGCTGTCAGGTTATGCTCGCGTAAGATAGACAATAGTTCATTTATACCATTATAGTGATCGTTCCAAGTATCACTGAAAAGACAGATGTCATCAAGATACGCAATGACATCTGAGCGATGAGATAGGATTCGACGCATCATGCGTACAAATGTAGCAGGGGCGTTCATAAGACCGAAAGGCATGAAATTCCATTGGAATAGACCCCTAGGCGTCGAAAAAGCAGTAAACGGTTTGGCGTGTTCGGATAGTGGAACTTGCCAATATCCCTTAGACAAATCGAGTTTAGTAAAGAAGTGAGAATTCGATAGTCTCGTAAGTAGCTCTTCTAGTAAAGGCATAGGTTCAGCATCGAATTTAGTCACTTGATTCAATTTGCGATAATCCACGCAAAGACGTATGTTATTGTCTTTTTTCCGTACTATAACCATCGGCGAAGAATATGCTGATGTGGATGGTTCAATAATTTTTAACTCTATCATCTCATCTAACTCTTTCTCTACCTGTGCTTGAAAATGTATCGGGATAGGATACGGTCTGACTCTTATAGGACTATGGTCAGTAAGAATAATGTCATGTTGAATGACATCCGTTTGACCAGGAATGTCAGTAAGGACATCCTGAAATTGTTCTAACAAAGTAGAAACTTGTTTCTGCTCTCCTGGAGATAATTCTGGAGAAATTGCAACATCTTTCCATGATTCATTAGAGTGAAGAGGAATCATTGGAAAAGGTAAATTTACATCCGAGAAACTCGTTTCCTCATCCTGTATTACTGACAGAGATGAGTACTGTCCATGTTGGACTGGAAAATCGTCCGTTGCCTGGAAAACAGGTTGTAAATAATCAGGACGTTCATGGAATTCCGTGAGCATGTTGATGTGGAAGGTTTTACGCTTCCCGTCAATATCGACGATATAGTCAACATCGGAAACTTTTGATATTATATCGTACGGACCTTTCCAAGAAATGAGAAGTCTATTTTCCCTACAAGGTAGCAAGACAAATGCTTTGTCACCTGGACAAAGTTGACGCAAACATCTCTTTTTATTGGCAAATTCCCTTGCCTTCTGTTTCGCAAATTCAGAAGAAGCAGTTGCCAATTTGCATGCTTCAATAATCTTGTGTCTAAGTGCGATGACATATTCATAAGAGGATTTTGTGTCATCGACAATATTATCAGCAGTTATAAGATCATGAAGTAAGGACATAGGACCTCGCGGTTTCGCGCCAAAGACAAGTTCAAAGGGAGAAAATCCTGTATGTTCGTTGGCGACCTCTCTATATGCAAAGAGAGCCGCGGGTAAAACCCTATCCCAATCCTGAGGATGATCTTCCGTTATCTTACCTAGTAGGTTTTTCAGAGTTCTATTCAAACGTTCCACCATCCCATTGGACATAGGATGATAAATACTACTCAGCGATCTCTCTATCTTCAGAGTCGACATTACTTGAGACATGGTATCCGATATGAGTTGGGTACCATGGTCGGATAATATTTCTGCTGGAAACCCCAGACGAGAAAATATTAACCAAAGAGCATCTGCGACATCAGCAGTAGTTATGCTCTTTAGAGGAACAGCCTCCGGCCAACGTGTGCACATATCAACACACGTCAAAATAAATTGGTGTCCTCTAGCAGACTTTATCTTAAATGGACCAATGATGTCTATCGCCATTTTTTGAAATGGCCGAATGGAATGTCTGCAGCCTGAATAGGTGCATCATGGCGTGGACCTCTGGATTTAATCTCTTGACATACTTTACAAGATCGACAATAGATTCGTATGTCCTTATTCACAGCAGGCCAAAAGAAAGATTGAAGAACTCTAGCTTTAGTACGGGAAAAACCCATATGTCCAGCACACTGCGAATCATGAGCGTGCTGTAAGATTTTAACTCTCATATTTTTAGGCACAAGGATTTGAGAATGAATGGACTTAGCGGAGTCTTGTACCATACGTACAAGTACGCCATTCTTCATCGTAATCCAAGATTTACGATTAGTATCCTTATTCGGATCACCTTTTGTTGCCAGAGTAAAGAATTTCTTTAGAGTAGGATCATCTCCTGCTGTTTGATAAAGGAATCGTGGGAAATCTCCAAGGGATCATCTCGGATCTGCGCATCATTATCTTCAGAATGTGAAGATTGTGGCATATTAAGAGCTTGAGCCCTAGTGATTACTGCATTAGCCGATTGCATATTAACATTTTCCCAATTAGAAATTTGCTGTGGAGTGCATTCTTTCACCCCGTGAATGCGACCGATGATAAGATCAGCGATCGGATTCGGCAAGAGACATGCTTGCACCTCTCCTGTAAAGAAAGGCGTAGCAATATTGATAATGGCAGTGGAGTACTTCTCCAATGTGCCACCAAATGTTACACATTTGACTATATTGCCTGTAGCTCGAGAAGGATTTACGAGTGATTGCCTCACTCCAATGGTAGTGCACCCCGAATCGAAAAGAATTGATACCGGAGTACCATCTATTAGGCCCCTATTAAAGACAAGAGCACCCCTTCCATTATGCGCAATTGACGCATGGAGAGCGGGAAGCGGGTGTGACCGCAGCTTAAAGTAGACACTGTGGTTGGATCGAATAATGTTTTGCATTGCGAACACTCAGATGCTCTAGCAAAATCGAAAGCGGAATTTGCTACACTGTTGGAGTCTTTTTTATCATTATTCTGATTATCGGTGTCGTGGAACTCCTGTTGTGCAGAGTTAGCCTGGTAATACGATTTACCATGTCTTTTGTGTTGTGATCTACCTCGGTTATAATTGTCTCTATAATTATTATTGCCTCTGTTATAACCCCTATTTGGGTTTGAATCATAATATTCATGATCATAATCATCATGCTCGTTATATTGAGTATCCCTGTAATATTGTTTTTTTTGTCTCCATGAAGCACTTGGGTAGTTCCTATAGCTACTCCCTTTCCGAGAATTTCTAACATTATGGGTACCCCTCGCGTGTCGAGGACTATCAGCCCGATTCCAGTTCTTCAAAGAAGAACTCTGATTTGAGCGGTTATCTTGGTTTTGATACTTATTCCAATTAACCTTTTTATCAAATTTATTTTTAGCTCCTTGGAATTTGTGTGAGTAATTCTGATTATATTCTGTTGCCGAAGCAACTGGCATACTCTCTTTAATGTTAGAGTTACTAAGAATCATGTCAGGGTGTGCCGTGGCATACTGGTCACAATATTCTTCCATTTGCTTTATTGTACCAGGTTTACGCTCATGTAAGAACTCTAGGAATGATTTATTTACAGAAGACATGACCTTGTCTCTTAGCAATAAATCCGTAAGACCATCAAATGTTTTCTCTGTTTTGGATAATTCAATCCATCGTGAAAGTGTAATTCGTGCTTTTGAGATGAAATCTGAGAATTCTACACCTACCTCAGGTCTCATTGTTTTAAACAAAAGACGGTAACCTTCCTCAGACAGCTGATATCTCTTTATCAAAGCTGCCCTAACAGCATCATAATTATCTTTGTCGGCCTCTTCAACAAAATATAACTTACTCAGAGACTCCCCTTTTAGATTTTCAGACAACTGATTCACATACTGTGATTTGTCAACATTATGAGATCGACAAGCCCGTTCAAATCTAGAAAGCCAAAATGTTATGTCATCACTGGTAGGGTTAAACGCTGGTACCTTGACCTTGTACACAAAGGGTTTACCATTACCACCAGATGCCTGATTAACATTACTCATACATGTCAATTTTAATTTCTCTAATTCAAACTCATGTTCTCTTATTGCTTTTCTCTCTTCAGCTTCTCTATCTAATCTTTTCTGTTCTGCAGCAGCAGCAGCTTCTAATTTTTTCTGTTCTGCAGCAGCAGCAACTTCTAATTTTTTCTGTTCTGCAGCAGCAGCAACTTCTAATTTTTTCTGTTCTGCAGCAACTTCTAATTTTTTCTGTTCTGCAGCAGCAACAACTTCTAATTTTTTCTGTTCTGCAGCAACTTCTAATTTTTTCTGTTCTGCAGCAACTTCTAATTTTTTCTGCTCTGCATCAGCTTCTAATTTCTTCTGTTCTGCCTCAAATCTCCTTTCCTCCACTTGCATCTGCAATTTCTTAAGTTCAGCAGCAGTATCAGCTTCTTTTTCTAATCTTTTTTCTTCAGCTAGAGCTTTCCTTTCTTCTGCAGCAGCTTTTTTTTTCTTCTATTTGAAGTTTTCTCTCCTCAGCCGCAGCTTTTTTTTCCTCAGCAGCAGCTTTTCTTTCTTCAACAGCAGCAGCAGTTTTTTTCTCTTCTGCAGCTAATGCTTTGTCATATTGAGCAACAGCCCATTGTTCTAAGTCTTTTCCAGTCTTATCAAGAGATTTTCCTTGTGCAATGAAATAATCTAATGTAGACATATTGTCTTCTTAAATCAGAAACCTGAAAAAGTAAATAAATTACCCTATTTCACTTTAATGGGAGACAAGTCTATACCATAGACTTAGTCTTAGTCCAAACTTGTATGGTTTATAATAACCAATGATAACTTGAGTACCTGTGGACAACAATAACTGTATCTCAAATACTGTGGGAGACAAGCCTTACAAAGGTCTTGTATATCTCAATGTAATCAAAGATCACTTGGGTACCTGTGGAAAAAAAAATATTTCCCTTTACCAATCACTTTGGGAGACAAGCCTTACAAAGGTCTTGTACATTTTGTTTTATAACAATAACAATCATAAAGTACTGATCTGTACTATACTATCAGTGTATACCACTATACGTCATATGTCAACTAAAGACATTACAAAGGACAAACAAGAAAAGACAATATGAAAACATTTGCAGAGATCAAATTAAATTAAATAGGAGAAATGAAAAAAAAATGATCACAGAAACCGTGATGATAACTGCCATAATATAACAAGACAAATACGCCACAGTGTATAAACATAAGGGTGTAAAGAAATCAAAAATAGAAAAGATGAGACCTACAATTATACAAACAAATCAAACAAAACTAAGGAACACAAAATTATTAACAAAAACAACGAAGAAAAGAACACCTCATCACAACTAACAGAAATAGCAGCAAATTGTTGCTAACAAATTTCCAATTAAGAAAATGTGTACCTATAGAATACTAGTACCAGACCAATGTCACTCGGCATACCTTGTACTAGTCACACAGAACATAAACTAATTTAATACATAACAAATAACATGTAAGCATAAATAGCATATAGCATACAATATAATTTATGTCATGAATGGAATGTGTTGCAGGTATAGTGTTGTAAAGCAGGCACAGTTTATTTTAATACTAATAACTTGCCACTTTATTCAGTAATAGATTTAATTTTAAACTATTACACTGTCAATTTTTCTCTGTTGAGCATATGAAGATCCAACGATGAACTATGCACTTTATGTTCAACAACACTGTGATTCTTCTGTACGTTGAGAAATGTCAACAATACTGCTCCAGATATTTTCTACACTTGATACCACTGTCCTGTGTAATACTGTCTGTACAGCGAAAAACTGTCAACAAGCGCTGACCTAGATACAGCATCCTATCGGTAATACAGGTCAAGCTGACATCGACTGTATAGCTGTCCTACTGGTGTTGATGTGTTCAAACAAATGTTCTTTCAGCTGTAAACTGTGATTCTCAACACAAAACTGCGTAAGCTGGACCCAGGAATCTGGCTCGCCACTGTAAAGTTTCTTTTCTTCTTTCCACTCTGTAAAGTGTCAGTCTGTATGCTCTGTAAGGAAGAGTGGTGTGTTGTTGAGATCAGGCATGCCCCCAGTCTACCCAGCTGTAAATGGGTAACTCACCCTAGTCCTGAGTTAGGGAAGGCAAAGGCTCCAGGGGAAGCAGGCCCTAAACTTGGTCACTTCAACCGACGCAGGATGGTGTATGTATGAAGTAGAAGTGTAGAGTGTGATTACCGCGAATGGTGTACTGTTCGTGTGCTGACCAATATAACCACTCATACACTTGTGTCTACAAGGCACCAATGCAGACTGCTGGAATCTTTGTTTACTCAATTTATTCAGACGTACACACTGGGACATACGAGTACATCATGGTATGTTGACATATCAATTTGTAGGTATACATAGCAGATCTGAAGTCATGACACATTCAGAAATAATGGGCAGTACATCAAAAGTTCAATTGTCATGATACATTATGGCCGCATCCCCCTATCTGACTAAACGCGTCAGTGAAGGCAGATCGGTAAATAACTAAAGTTACTTGACGTCCATAGTTTGTAGCATATATTATGAAACCACGAAAGAGGGGGTTTCTAGCAAGATTGAGATCTCCCTGTCACTGTCCGATAATAGGATAAATAATCTGTTCTCTTGGCAGTGATCAAAACATATGATGACCGAAATCTAACATGGCTGCCTCCCTGAGTTGTCGTTCACTCATTCATAGGAAGGAGAATATAAGCCAGAGTTAATTTATAATGGGTATATAAATGATTTCATAAATGTTTCCATACAGCTCTACGGTGATCAGGTTAATTCACGTAGCCATAACCGCTGCAGGAAAGTCTGTCATCTTCGTCGATACAAAACACGACCCTAGCGATACGAAGCACAATGTTCCATCTAGGTCGAATCGACATGAGATCATCAAAATAGGGTCTGGCAATACATGGAGTCCGAATTATACATTGTACCGTACCTTAGGAGAGTCTCTAACATAAACTATAGTAGAGATACCATCTCCTTTAGAAGAAAACCACTTCATGAATCATATTTCCTTAAGAATCTACCAGCCCTTTGAAAAGTGCGTACCCGCCATTATCACGGTACATCGGAACTCTTCACGACTTGTCAAGACAACTCATACTTCCGCTAGACCGGAATAACAAGAATCTACTCCCTCCTACCCATCCAAAATATACAATATAGGACTGATTCTACTTGTACTAATAATATGTAATACATATGAATTCAGGCCATAAACACAATAAGCAAATTAATATATTTTCTGGCCCTAAAAAATAAGTACAAACGTAAGCGCAATATCCTTGCGCCGGATCAATATCCAGAACGATTACTCCTATAATCAAAAGTGTGAATCAAACATGGATTCTCTCGCTTTTACCATAGACAGCATTTTCATACACAAATGAATGAATGTCTATATTTTTCCCATATTAAATAGCCATATCGATTTTTGTAATATGTGCGACAAAATATGCACGCAACAGACATCGTACTTTCCTAAGTTACAAGGAAAATCTCCATCCCGCGTTTGTATACGTCGGTGGCGTAGCATTTTAGTCATCAGTTTATCACGTTCTCACACCTTGATTCGCAATATATATCAAGTTTAAAAGCTTAGCATTGGAGTCAAGTTAAAGCACGCACAAGGTGGTTCTCCAGTATATATAGTTCAACTCCCTCAACTTCACGAATAACGATCACACACTCATATGTTGATGAGTCAATATATTAAGATCACATATTCACGAGTTTATGGCCAAGATATGAAGATCAAGTGCTCACAAGTTTATTCACACACACACACACACACACACACACACACATATATATATATATATATATACATATATATATATATATATATATATATATATATATATATATATATATATATATAATTCGAATCACTCAAAAGCTTGTAGCCTGAACCAAGTTCAGTTGCTCAAAGCGGCTCTGCATGAAGTGAATTCATCTACTCTAATCGTGTCTTCCACGACGTAGATTCATTTAATCAAGCTTCATTGCACTGAACACACTTGTTACTAGAAGATCATTTCGTGAATGCTCCAGTCTAGTCAGTGCCTTTCAGGATCAGACAGCAGACATTTTTCTACGACAAATATCAACGGTTTGTTGACGCTATAGAGAATCCAAAGTGTTGAAAGGCATTACATCTTACAAATTCTCACTTCATTTGCAAATTTTTCAGGTATAATTACTCGTGTTCTAAATAACCCACACGGGAACAGACATCTACATTGCACAGTCGGTGCATACCTGTATATAATCATACAGGGGAGGAAATTTGAAGGACTCATGGACAGAGTAGCTTTGACATCAGTATAGTAACACTTAATATATCACATCATCATTTCACTATTTACTTAGGATCGCTCTCATTTTTAATTAACTACATTTTTATTAATCATATTTGTGTGAGTTGTCTCTCACCATCAGCCTCGTTATTTTCTACTAACCCTAAATGTGTAAATATTTATCTAATAAACTGTATAGCTCCGTTGATCATTGCCTTGTTATTTAATACATCACTCGTCTGTCTGTGTTAAATATTTACATATACGTAAAATTCTTCATTTAGAAGGTTGTGGACATTTTATCGAGATCAGGGAACGAGCCTAATGTCGTATGGAAATAGACAACTTTCTATGATTTATTATAAAACATTGTCTAGTTGAGACCATTCGCCTTCTCTTCTTCTTGTCCTTATCTCAAATAGATCTCTTTCTTTTTTTAACGAGCCAATTTCTAGAGACTTCCTTGACAACACTAATTGGCTATCCGCATCATACTGCAACGGTGTGACCAATAGTGCCCTGCCCAGTATACCATATACCACACCCCTGCCTCAAAAAGACTAAAACGTTGCTAACAAAGAAAGGGGACGAAGCATTTTCGTAATGGACAATAGGTAACTGTTGTTGCAATCATTAATTCACATAACACTAATCATGCGTTTTATAGTATCAATATTCTACACATATATATTTCACACGTCTCGTATAGTTTCCCAAGGTTTCTGAGGAGAAAAAGACAGAAAATGCGTCCTGCTTTCTCATAGACGACTAACAGGGCGCTGGTTATAGAGCTGGCAACTTCATGATGTACAACACAGTGCTACATGAACCTCAAAAATGTTAACATGTGGATTTCCTATAAGAGGACCAGTCGCAGTGGCCGCACCGTAATGAATGAATGTTTATTACATATGCAAGTTTATTATCGTATTCATTCTCAGCCGTAATTTTTTTCCTATTAAGCGCCAACCTTTATAATTAACTCTTCTGATTTATTGAAATCTTTTCACTTCTGTAGTCTCGACAGTGTGCTAGTAGAGACTTCCAGAACTCACATTTACAATGTGTCAGATCGATAGCCACATTACCCGAGCCGTAATAATGTACTTTTCAACCTCTGGAACCCGTCACGGAAAAAAATCACCCATATATCTTCTCTGATTACATGGTACCCAGAGCCACGCTAGGTACGTGGCTTCTGCTAATGTCTCAAATGTGATCCTAAGTGAGCTGTTCCCACGCTGGAAAAGTCTAGAAATGATCGTGTCAGTCAAGATAATGAAACGTGCACTTCGTGTTTGCCTTTTTTATGTGCTTTCTGTAGACAGTTTTACTTCTCTACACTTGAAGTTCTTCTATTCTGGGTGAATCGGGTGTTGTCAAGCGGGGTAGACGAGTTCGGTTCTTTGAAGAATTGTCTCCAATTTCATT
Organism: Oreohelix idahoensis; assembly: GCA_024509875.1. Taxonomy (NCBI): domain Eukaryota; kingdom Metazoa; phylum Mollusca; class Gastropoda; order Stylommatophora; family Oreohelicidae; genus Oreohelix; species Oreohelix idahoensis. The sequence goes on along the minus strand of JAMPIV010013944.1, from coordinate 74,717 downwards.
ATCTCAGTTAATTATAATTGTCTGTTATATTCTCAGTGTGTGCTAGTGTTTTGAAGACACTATAACGTTTAGGATAGAAAGACTTCTTCTTCTTCTTCGTTCGCCCTGAAAAGGACGGTGGTTGCGTTGTGTCTGTTTACAACGTAGCTGTGATATCTGCACCTTTCGGTCGACACATCCGACTTCTGCACGGCATTTTTTAGGACCGGGTTTGCCTTCCCATTTCGATCCACACTCGCTCAGCCAGCCTGCACAGCTGCAGACTGTTTCCAGGACCACCACGTGGAGGTGGAGTGCGGTCTTGACCAGCTCTGGTTCGCTGGTCCTGACGCAGGCAGTCAAGCTATGAGTCGCTGACTGCGGTCTCTATTGCTGCGTCTTGAGGATAGAAAGACTGAGATAGTACAAAAACCATCGCCAATGTTGACCTGATGACAAGACCAAAACACTTGCCAGTGGACCATACCAAACAGTCCTTATTCTAGTATCCTCAGGGTAAGAAGAGCGTAAGTAGACCGACAAACACACAGAGAAGAGAACTGGAGACAGAAATGAAAGTAATGAGGAAGATATGGAAATAGCATGAGATGATGGCACGTGACATGAGGTTTTGTCATGTGATTGTTGAAGGCCTCCTACTCCTCGGAGAGCTAAAGGATATTGATTGATTGAATAATAAATAAAACACTAATAATCCGTCATTAGTGACTAGCTAGATATAAAGAAAATTCCACTTGAATCGAACGAAGGACCATCCAAACGGCGCAATCGCCTTGCTGTGAAAGTAAATGGTGAAAGGACGCACAGCCAATTTAGCACCCCAAAATAAGTGCATCATTGGCCGAGGCCATTCTCACGATAGCTACATAATTACGGTAAATGTTACAAGTGAGCGACCCGGACATTTAAAGACTCAATCACTAATATAACTTTCCTATCAGCAAGTATAAACCAAATAAAGGCCGAAATACCTGTGCCCAAAATGCTTCTATGGCACTGTTACGCAAACTTGTATTATAGTTATTTTTGTAGAGCTGATCATGCTATGAACACAAATGCAAATGAGCAGTTACTCAGGAACAAACTTGATAGACAAAACATGACCCGGCAAAGTTGGCAGGTCTACAGCAGACATGGTGACATATTTAATTTCATAAAAAGTGGCTTCATCAATCAATAACATGTTTCATAGAAGCATGTTTCAATAGTGTAGTTCTTCATAACAACTCGTTCGTCCCTACTTCTTAATTATAGGTATCATAATACGTGACAGGGTAATAAAATGCAATTCTCTCCTCTCCTTCAATTCTGGCCGTTGTGTCTAGAGGTTCGTGCAGATCACGAGAACCCAAGCAATGCGGCAGAAATAACTTAGATTCATTGTTCGTAATAAAAATACTCCCTGAACATGGTAGTAACTTCTGGGCAAGTTAAGTTACCATCCGGCATAATACAAATACGTGGCGGCCTCCGAGATAACAATGCCACAATAAAACCAGGATCAAAGTCTCCACTACCTTGGGAGCTTGAAAAAATGTACGTCTACTCCGGACGACTTCAAAAATACGAAAGGCCAAGAGGGCTGACCGTTAGAATGCAAAACACGTGATATATTACGTCATTAGTGACCGGTGACGTAGCCAAATATGTGGCGTTCAATATAAGTGAAAAATCGTACATAAAAAATGACTCACTACAGATAGCTATATCTTCTCAAATCATTGGATATATGCCTGCGTGTAGCAACATATTATAAAAATAATTCTATCCTTAACAAGCACGCTCCTCAAATAGCCTCTGACAGCCAAGCTCAGCTTCCGGTCTTCATATGTGGCTCAATTTGGGCCAGGCGGAACTGTTTCAACTGATGGGAGAAGGGGCAAAGGTGAGTCACTGGTGCCTTAAAACCAACAGATTCGGGAAGATAGGGCTCGGGATCCTTGGTTGGTAGCCTATCTGAGAAAATATAAAACTCTGACTTCAAACCACCGTTGCCTTGTGGGAATATCCGTTTACGCGAAAGGCTTCGTGAGTAAACCCTGGGGATCAATCCGGTGTCGGAGTCCCTAAGGCAGTCTAATGTTGATTCGATATTATTCTTGCAAGTCCTGCGATGTGGCTGGGACCAAACAGTATCGGCTACTGTCGTTCCTTTGACTCTACCGGCTGCGTGGAGAGGGGGAATATGCTGCGTGCTTGATCTCAATATAACTGTGCCCAAGCTCGCGTCCTGGAGAGGACACTCCAGCTTCGCCCTATAGGTGTCGGCAAAACACGGGAAGTTGCACTTACCAGTTATAAGCATTTTGTCCAATTGACGTAAGGCATAGCGCCAGGGGCTACTTCTGACAGTGGGAGAAGTACTAAAATCTCACTTGACAGCTACCGCCCGCTTCAGGCTGGGCAGAACCCAGTGAATTACATGTTGTTCCGTCACTGTTTGCTTTTCCCATTGGGTGCATTGGGAGTAGGCTCAAACCCAAATTGTACTTATAAAATTTCGAGATTGGGATGCTGGAACGTCCGGACGATGCTGACTGGACTATCCAAAAACCTACAGGACTTAAACGATGTCAGGAAGACAGCTGTAATCAATGACAAACTTAAATGACTTCAGGTGGATATAGCTGCCCTTCAGGAAACGCGCCTGGCCGGCTCAGGAATGGTGCGACGGACTACACATTTATTTGCAGGGAAAGACCTTAATAAAACTAGAGAACACGAAGTAAATTTTGCGGGGAAAAAAATCGTGAACTAAAATGGTTGAAGCAGGTAAGAATGGACCAGAAAGCCTGTTAACGATCTGCCTGCAAACTAGCGCAGGTCCAATCACTCTTGTCAGTGTGCATGCTGCGACTGTGCCTCAGAATCTAAAGACAAGTTCTACGAGAATCTAGCAGCAGTCATCAAAATCATACTCAGGCAATAACAACTTGTTCTCCTTGGTGATTTCAACGCTAGTATGGGTGCCGATAATGTTTCATGGCCTTCATGCCTGGGCAGGTTTGGTATTGACAAGATGAATGGAAATGGACAACGGCTTTTGGAGTTGTGTGTCCATCATGACCTCTGCGTGACCAACATCTACTTTCAAACAAAACCCTAGCATAAGGTGTCATGGAGACTCACACGTTCTAAGCACTGGCACCAGCTGGATATGATTCTTGTCACTTCTCGTGTCCGTGCTGTCCACGCGCTCGTACCATAGTGCAGACTGTGATACAGATCACTCCTTGATTTGCTGCAAAATCAGAGCACAACCAAGAAAACTCCATCGTGTCAGACATGAAGGGAAACTACGCATCGATACCAGCAAGATGTCAAACACTGTCATGATCTCTTAATTTACCGAGACCTTCAAGAAAGTGCTCAGTAGCCCACAGCATGGTGATACTGTTACAGAGAACTGGGAGCACATGCGAAACACCATTCAAAGTACTGCTCTTGCCACCTTTAGTAAGAAGACAGCAAAGTCGAATAACTGGTTTGATGTTTCATCAGATGTGATGACACGTGTCATTGAAGATAAGCGCATTCCTGCGACTGAATACAAACGTTCATCGAATGCTAGAACCCTACTGTGCCAGCGTCAGTTACTTGTGCGCAGGTCACTGCGTCAATTTGAAGATATGTGGCCGTGTAGGTTATACGGCACTAGTAGTTATATTGATTTTATTTAGTCAGAGTTAATCCTTCATATGTTGTTGTGGTTCAAGTGCTAACTGGCCTTCCGCCAGAGATGGTAATACTTGACCTTTTGTTATTTTTTCAACCTAGGAATGTTCTTCTTTTTAAGTTTGGTGATAAGCAAAACAGTTTCAGCATAACAACGTATATCCAAAAGAAATTACTGTAAAGTTCCACAAACAGCAATGTAGAAAAATTCAATTAGAGTTTATTGATGTCATTAGACAAACACTGTAAATTTCACAATGATGATTTGTTAACCAAGATGAAAAATATGTAATCCAACTGAATAATATATGTATATCCAAGTAGAATAATATATGTATATCCAAATAGAATAATATACTGATTTGTCTACTCAAAAACTTGCCTTGGTATCCTCAAAGACGAAGTTCACCTAACGCTATCTGTAAAAAATCCTCTAGTCTAAAATCATGGTATCATTGGAATCATAAATCCTACAATCACTCTCTTATCGCCCACACCTCTTCTATTTATACTATTTCTTCTTATTTCCCGCCTTTTTCCACACGACCCGTTCTTTTTTCACACGGTACAATTTCTGCATACGACTCTCTGTTTTCGACTTTTTGCACACGACTTTCTGTTATTTCGACTTTTTTCACATGTGTGATCTTTTCCAACTTAACAATTGGATAAAAAAAACCAGATCACACAAACATTCATTTCCCACTTTCCGCGCATAAAACCCATTCATTACTATCTGGGACTGACCTACGTTTGCCCTGTCAGAGCAGTAACTGCCAACTGAACTGTGAATGATACTGCGTTTTGTGTAAAAACGTCTTTTTTGCTTTTGAGGTCTGTCATTCTTATATGTAGCATATTATAGCACGTATAAATGCTTAGCGTGGAAGTAGTAGGGATAATGCTAGCGTGGAAGGCTAAGCGGTCATATACGTCCCTGGCCACACAAATGTATCCCAGAGGGAGACATTTGCGTACTATCTACTACCTACCTCATGCTAGTGACTGTTATAAACGACTAACCTATTGGTAGAGTCTCTCAGAGAGACACAAAAAAATAATATAAAAATTTAATTTTGGTTGTAAAAGGAGGGATCTCAGTATATTTATAATGCGTAAAACGGGGGATGCATAACATTTGTTAATACACTTCGCCATTGAACAGTATTTATGTACACTACTTCTTAACAATATCAATATGAACAACGCTGTGCGTTAGTCATCACCATAATGATAACATACGTAATGATAACATTTTAAAAAAAAATAATCGCATACGATTTTCATGGGTTGTGCAAACAACACAAATAAGAACAAAACAAAAAAAAATTACTTTGGCAATATTTAACAGAAGTGACTAATATTCATTAAGTATTTAACAATCTTAAATGTAGTAGCTGCAACGAACATGAGCCTAACAGCATAGAACTAATGGTCAAACATCAGACCGTGGGACGCAAAAAAATGTAATATACTTTATGACATGGGAATATACATACATGGCAATGTTAATCTATAAATTTTTTTTTTTTAAATATGAACTGGAGCTGTACGCTCTCGTAACTGTCAATATAGAACATGGTAAATATAATACAATCATATGATACAGGCGACCCCAATCCTGCCACTGCGGTCACTGATTTACCAGGATGTACATGGGTCTTAAACACCAAACATCTGGACAAGTTGTGGTGAACTGTCTGTGTTCGTCGTAAAATATAAATATAGCATTATTAATCTGGTTACATGGAGTTACAAAGTATTTATTTAAAAAATGTCTCTAATCTCCAACTTATGTAATGGTCGTTACTATGAGGGAGGACAACTATACCGATACAAATAACTATCAGGTGTTGGAGTATGAACTATCTCAGTTACCATGAACCATGTACCAAACTGTTTATAGGTTCGTCATCAAATATAAAATCTGCATACAAATGCAAGTTCATAATAATGGACAACAATTTGTCAAGAAAATATACTGTAGCGTTCCGCTAACAACGTGACAAATGGTCAGGAAATTACAGGTACATCAATATGTGATGTTTATTTCTTAATACAAGGTATAATGGACAACAATTTGTCAACAAAATATACTGTAGCGTTCCGCTTACAACGTGACAAATGGGCAGGAAAATACAGGTACATCAATATGTGATGTTTATTTCTCAATACAAGGTATAATGGACAACAATTTGTTAAGAAAATATACTGTAGCGTTCCACTTACAACGTGACAATATGGTCAGAAAAATACAGGTACATCAATATTTGATGTTTATTTCTCAATACAAGGTATAATGGACAACAATTTGTCAAGAACATGTACTGTAGCGTTCCGCTTACAACGTGACAAATGGTCGGAAAAATACAGGTACCTCAATATGTGATGTTTATTTCTCAATACAAGGTATAAAGACAACAATTTGTCAAGAACATGTACTGTAGCTTTCCGCTTACAACGTGACAAATGGTCGGAAAAATACAGGTACATCAATATGTGATGTTTATTTCTCAATACAAGGTATAATGGACAACAATTTGTCAAGAAAATACACTGTAGCGTTCCGCTTACAACGTGACAAATGGTCAGAAAAATACAGGTACATCAATATGTGATGTTTATTTCTTAATTCAAAATTTATCAACATGTGAACATATCCGTTACCATGTTCGCGATTTCTCATGGAATCGTCATGGTGTGCATGTAACAATGTAGTATTTCGCCAATCCGCGAACTGTGTTGATTAGCATATAAGTTTTACCCAACTTGCAAAATATATCACCATGGGAGGGGAACGAATGTCAGTCATGGGAATGTACTCGGGGGTCTTAGGGGCGTTAGCTATGTCAGTGGGGGTAACAATGACCTCATTATCTTTTACCGATGTCCGCTGTGGACATCTCATCTTCTTGTACATATGGTAGTTATACACAAAACAGCTTAAAATTTAAAACACCAATTATGCTAGGCAAAATCAATAGTCCTGACACTCTAGTGTGTCGGGTCATGACCTCTGGTGTGTTTCACTGGATTCAGGAATGCAAGAAGGGGTTTCCCAGACTACGAAGAAGTATTTATAGAATTTGATAGACACGTTAACATAAGTAAATTCCTGTTGAATAGTGGGGAATGCTCGGAACAGGGCGTCGATGGACAAACGCTCCGTCTGTGATGGAGCATGTCGGAGAAGATGACAGGAGATGGACAGGCGTTTAGATGTGTAGGGAAGAATAAATTTGACGTCTGATTCGTCATGTATCTGTGAGAAAGGGTCGTCGGCTTGAATAATGTGAGTAGCCATATACGATCATTGAGGTTGTAAACAGCATCATTAAGAAAAATCGCCAAAACACATTCTCGATGTGATTGAACATTATAAAACGGTCTTTCCATAACACAAAAGGAAAGCTGTGATTTAACACATTAAAAAAAAAAAACTCTGTGTTACAAAGAAAAAATATGTGTGTGCGTACAGTGTGTTTGCTTTTGTCACTAAATTCATCAAGAAGGGAAAAAAAATAAAAACTGTTGTAAAGCACAAGTCCTTTTATAAAGATTTTCAAAAGCAAAAGTGGTGTAATTTGTACTGTGGGTGACTACGTCTATAAGATCAGTGAGTACTCTTCTAATCATAAAGATTTCGTACCTAACACTTGCAAAAAAAATTTTTGTATAACTACAGAACTGAGATAATTTAAAGTTCTGTTTAACTTGGATAACATAGTGTTGTAGATCTGCGAATGTTTGCGAAAGTTCTTCAATTTCTTGACGTAGCGGTTTAAAAGATGTAGTACTAATGACAGTCCATGTTGATGAAGAATCTGAAATAATTGTATATAACTAAAACACAGTGGCGTCACGCCATAATTAATTTGTAAGTATATCTGGGTGTTATAGACGTCGTAACTGTCACTATCATCAGCAGGATCTTGAATGAGGCTGACATCTTTCTGAGAGAAAAAAAATGTCCTATCCAAAAAAAAAATGGATACTAGTGACTTTAGATGATGGGGAACGAGGGAGAATACTATTGTAGAGAGAGTACTCATTGGGTACTATAGCTGGGTGAGTACCTTTTTGTTATTAGAGAAGATTGATTCTCCAATAAACCAATAATCGTTGAACTGAACGTTTACGAATTTGACATGAGGAAGTTGGCTATTTCCATCAAGATTACTTTTTTCCTCGTCAATCGTTGATCACAAGAGGATGGCGTATTTCGCACAGTCGAGTGGGTGGTGGCTGCAGTTGTCGAGGGTAAGGATGAAGTAGTGTTGAAATGGTGCACCTCATGCTGCGTGTTGTGGGGCTGTCTGCGTTTTCTTCGCAATTTCATACGTTCTTGCTCTTGAGATAACCGGACAAATTTTGTTAACGGTGGGGAGTCATCTGTTGTTTCAGAATGTGGGCGCTTCATTGCTGTATGAAATTCAGTGTTGTCTGGACTGTTAATACTTTTGTGGTCACTCTCGGGATCTGCTGTATCTAGGTCAGATTTGTGTTTCAATGGAGGTGATGGAAGAATAATATCTTCCTCACATGTGCATGTAGCGATGTCTGCGTTTTCTTCATTACACGGTGCTGTGTGTCGAGTATCATTATCTTCAGTATACTGGTTGTTGTGAATTGCTCTACTTTGCTTGACCTGCAGTGGCGTCTCGTCTTCATTATCCCACTGTTCATTAGAGTGGTAGTTGCTTGTTGAAGGTTGTTCATTTCTATTGTATGTTTGTTGTCCAATAGGCTGGCAGGAATCTATCGTGGTGTCAGTGTGTTCTGGAATAACTTGCTCGGCCTGTAACCTCGTATTTCGATATTCCAGTCTTTCGCGTAACTCAGCGAGGGGAATATCGTTTTCACTGTCGGATGTGCGGGGTTCAGTGACTCTGCTATCTTGGGAATTTGTCTGCCTGGCCGACTGTCTTACTGCTGTTGGAATGTGTCTAGACGATGTGTGGGTGTTCAATAGGTCATGTACCTGACGTGACCTGTCAACATCTGTTTGTGTTGCGACAAAATCATCTTTATTTTATTCACTTGCAGTTTGTGCATTTTTCTAGGTTGACTATTGATCATGGGGGCCCATTGCGTCTCATTTGATTTCATAAAACCGACCTGGTGATGTCTGTTAAGTGGTTTTCTCCATTGTTTTAGAGGTCTGATAGGTGCCGTTAGTCAATTTTCTGTTGTTATCATACATGTTTGTTGGTCAGTCGTTGTAACATTATTTACTTCCCATATCTTTCGTTGTTTTATTCCATTGATAAAATTTCTGACTGCAAAGCGACAATCTCTTTTATTGAGACTGTTTCAGTAGCTGTCGACAGTGGCCATGCGACCCGTGTTGTTGCTGTTGTCTCGATACTTGATCTGGGATCTTCTATTGTAGTTATGTGGTGTGCTCTCTGATTCTCTCCAGCAATATGTATTGTTGCTCTCTGATTCTCTCCGGCAATATGTACTGCTGATCTCTGGTTCTCTCCGGTAATATGTATTGTTGATCTCTGGTTCTACCCGGCAATATCTGGGGAAAAGATAGTCTTGTCATATTAGTGATTTCCCCAGAGTTATTCAGTTCGTCTGGAATGACGACAGATGTTATTTGTGTTTGTTTGGAATTCTGTCCAAGGTAAAATTATTTTATTATTACGCAAAGTTTGCAGAACATTTAGTATGAACCTATGAGTAGCGCTCACAGTTCTTGTGATCCAGAGTCCATTATGTGTGCTTGACGTAGCCAGTTAGGTCTATTCGTTGAAGTACTTTATAGAAGCACAATAACCATATATTGTTATGAAACCCGCAGGATGGCGGTACGTTTCAGCATGAAAGATAATACATGCCTATGGAAAAATGTACAGTTGTTTATCAACCATTATAAGGCCCGTCATTACGGCCTATAACTTTGAGCAGAAGAAGAAGTACCTGAAAGGTGAAGCCAGATGAAGTCTTGACTTTACTATCAAGTTCACAGACTTCCATATTAAGCAACTATATTTGTTTAAGGACTACCTGACGCGTTCAGTCAGGGGGGCCCTGAGCTCCAGTAGGAAAAGAATGGGTTGTCAAGCCAGCGTTATTAGCATCATACCTACGAGCTATACAAAACTGATGATGTTCGATGTTATTAATTATTACCACCTATGAACAGTTGTTAAAGGACAGACCATTGTCGATAACGTCCTTATAGATGAGTGGTTCAAGCTCTATAATACCATTTGTTTTGCCAGTCATATCCAATATACATGATGTTCTTGATTCTCGTCCACTTTGACTGTAACTGTTGATGTCACTGTGTCACGTAATTAAATGGTTTAAAGTTCCAGCAGTTTTCTACAATTACTGACTACTGCATGTAAGTGAGTGGGTGCCTTGTTTACATATCAAAGATCCTAAACGCATTCGTGTCTCTACACACCCACATCACCTGTCAACCACATAATCTTTGAGTACCTTACATATAAGAAACGTCTGATGTTCGGATGTCAACATGACACCCTTTCAGCGCCTCAACGCCTGGTGAGCTATTCATGCGTAACAAAGCTGTTTGGCCCAGGTCGGACGGACTACAACAGTACACAGCAAGGAGATTGTTACGTTCCTACATATCTAACGTAAATCCCACCTTAACATTTGTGGTCACATGAAAAAGGACATAACATTTGTGGTGGCCGTAAATATACGGTAACATTTGTGGTAGGCCAGATCAGTGGGTCTAAAGCTGTTCATTGGACTGATTAAGAACATTATTTGATGATGAACTACACATTGGAAACTGGACAAGCTCAATTATACTGTTCAACACATAACAGCAACACACCTTCAACAGTTTGAAACTCGTCGATGACCTTCATTGTGAACGATCACGACTCGTGTTTACATTCAAGTTCAGCTGTTGTGACAATTCTCATCACTGTAATTGTCAACGGTGGAGCTTCCTCGCATTGCTGTATATTGTCAGACATCATTGTTGACTAAGGCCAGGATTATATCTAAGATAAGTGGCGGTTTATTGTTTCGGAAACTTTGTACCGTTATATTATGAATAGCTGAGCTTTCTTTCAACACACTTTATTAATGCATTCTTTCTTTACATGTTCTTTGTTTACATGTTATGTTAGTGTGTGTTTCGCGGGCTGGTTGGGCAGGTGACTCTGTTAGAAGATACCACGTAACAGAGGTTCTATCGAGAGCGTTTTCTATAGGGACTACGCATATTTCCCACAGCGGGAATTGCGAGCGACGCGTGTTGCTACTTTTCATTTTTTTTTCTTAGCTGTGACGAGATGTGTTAGTGTCGTTTTCGTTATTTTTTTCCATTCTTTGATTTTTCGATTTGTTTTGTTTGTATCTGTACGCCTCTCCTTCCTTTCATTTATTTGTATACACCCTTTTTGTTTATAATTGTGTTGTGATTTGTTTTGATTTTCGCAGTTACCATTGTAATTTTTTACAACATTAAATTTAGTTAAGCTTTATTTATCATTTGACTTCTGCGAACGTTTTCGGTTGTTATACATTCTTGTCTTTGTATTGTTTTTGTCTACTTGTTCATCATACACAGTCTATATATATACTTGGTCATGGACTATTATTGTTGATATGATGCACTTTTCAGATGGAGGTTATTTATGATCATATTATTATATAGAAACAAGGTGATCATACAAGTTTTTGATTAAAAGACTTGTCTCCCACGGAGATTGGGATAGAATAAAGTAAACTGAATATACAAGTCTAGGATTACAGACTTGTCTCCCATTGAGGTTGGGATAAGGTAATTTATTCAATTTTTCAGGGGTATTATCATATTATTGGACAGAATGTCTACATTGGATGTCTTTATTGAGCAAGGGAAATCCCTTGGCAAAACTGGTGATAAATTGGAAGAGTTAGCACTGGCTCAATATGCCAAGGCACAGAAAGCTGAAGAGAAAAGGATACAAATGCAGCTGGATGGAGAAGCTGAAGATAGAATACAGCAACAAAGAGAAGCTGCTGCTGAAGAGAGGAAATTTCAAGCTGCTGCTGAGGAGAGAAAACTTCAAGCTGCTGCTGAAGCTGAAAATAAAAGATTAGAAAGAGAAGCTGCTGCTCAAGCTGAAAATGAAAGATTAGAAAGAGAAGCTGCTGCTGAAGAGAGGAAATTTCAAGCTGCTGCTGAGGAGAGAAAACTTCAAGCTGCTGCTGAGGAAAGGAAAGCACAAATGGAACATGAGGAAAAGCTATTAGCTTTGTAGGTGGAGAAATTAAAGTTGATGAATATGAGTGCTCCGCAATCAACTTCGGATAGGATAAAGGAGAATACTTATAAGGTCAAACTACCTCCTTTCAATGCTCAAAAGGACGACATAACCTTCTACCTGGACAGGTTCCAATTAACATGCGTAGCGCATAAGGTAGATAAGGAACAATATGTCGGACAACTGATGGGATTACTTTCAGGTAAACCATTGAGTACTGTAATGGCAGTAGAAGAAACTAATAGAACTAATTATGATGTTGTCAGGGCAACATTACTTAAGAGATATCAATTAAAAGAAGAAGATTATCGTCTTCGTTTTAAGACAATGCTACCAGAAACTGGAGTAGAGTTCTCTGACTTTATTACTAAGATACTTCTTACATTCACACGTTGGATTGAGCTGTCTAAAACAGAAAAAACATATGAAGCCCTTATGGACTTATTACTTCGAGATAAAGTTATGTCATCTGTTAATGAGTCTTTCCTTGCTTTTATTCATGAGTGTAAACCTAAAAACATAAAAGACATGGAAGAATACTGTTGCCAGTATGTAACTGCACATCCCCATGCTACTGTTAGCAATGCTAGGGTAAAAGAAGAATTGCCGGCTGCTTCTGCAGCACCATATGGCCCTAATTTTATGAATAAATTCCAAGGTGCTCAACACAACTTCAATAAGAAGAGCAATCGTAATTATGATCAGAATCAGGGTAACCCATCACATAATGGGTCTTCTTCAAAGAACTGGAGGCTATCTGATAGTCCTCGTTATTTCGGGTCCTATAATTATGGAAACTTGCGGAGAGGTAGTCACTATAGACACTTGCAAGGCTATCCTTCGCGGGGGCATCGTAACCAAACAGGTAAACACTATGATCAATGGTGTAATGACAATAGTGGTTATGGAAACTGGGATTCGAATCAGAGCGGTGGTCAAGGTAGATCAAACTATGATAATTTCAGAGGAAATAATCGTATTGTATTGTATTGTATTAGAGGAAATAATAATCACGGTAGATCAAACTATGATATTTTCAGAGGAAATAATAATCACGGTAGATCAAACTATGATAACTTCAGAGGGAATAATCGTGGTAGATCTCAATATAGGAAAAAGAGATCATATCACCAGGGAAACTCTGTACAACAAGAGTCTCATGGTGCTAGTAATCAAGTGAATGATAATAAAAATTTAATGCTGTCACTTGTGCTGCTTTTGACTTTGGGAGAGCATCTAAATGCACCCAATGCTCAACATTATTTGAACCAACCACGGTAACTACTTTGAGTTGTGCTCACCCTCTGCCCGCTCTCCCTGCTGCAATTGCGCACGACGGGAGAGGATCGCTTATCTTGCATAGAGGTCTCGTGGATGGTAACCCAGTCTCATTACTATTTGATTCTGGGTGCACTACTATTGGGGTTAAGCAATCGCTTATAGATCCTCGCTTTGCCACAGGAAAAATAGTTAAATGTGTAACATTTGGTGGCACAGTTGAAAAGTACTCGACCGCTATTATTCACATTGCTACTCCTTTCTTTACGGGAGAAGTCCACGCGTGTCTTCTACCTAACCCTATTGCGGATCTTATAATCGGTCGTATTCACAGGGTTAAGGAATGCACCCCGCAACAAATTGCTGCCTGGGAAGAACAGAATATGCAAACAGCCAATGCTGTGGTAATAAGAGCACAAGCTCTTATTCCTCAAACTTCATCTACTGAAGTTAATGAAGTAGTTAGCCAAGATGATCACTTGGTGATTTCGCATGACTCGTTTGTGAAACTACAAGAAAAAGATCCTTCTTTAAAGAATTCTTTCTTCTCGCTAAAAACGGTGATCCGAATCAGAATACAAATCGCAAATCATATATCACTATGAAGAATGGTATACTAGTGCATATGGTACAACACTCAGACGCGACTATGAATTCTCAAATTTTCGTGCCCAAAAGTATGAGAGTTTTATTTCTTCAACATGCACACGATTCTCAGTGTGCTGGACACATGGGTTTTTCCCGAACTAAGTCGAGAGTTCTGGGATCTTTCTTTTGGCCATTTTTCAATAAAGATATACGAATTTATTGCCGATCTTGCAAAATATGTCAAGAGGTAAAGTCTAGAAATCCACGGCATGCTTCGCCTATTAAGGCTGCAGACATTCCCATCCAGCCGTTTCAGAAAATGGCCATAGATATCATTGGCCCTTTTAAGACTAAATCGTCAAGGGGACATCAATTTATCCTTACGTGCGTTGATATGTGCACGCGTTGGCCAGAGACTATTCCTCTTAAGAGCATTTCCACTGCTGATATCGCAGACGCTCTTTGGCTTATATTTTCTCGTTTAGGTTTTCCTGGGGAAATATTGTCAGACCATGGCACACAACTGATATCACAGACAATGTCGCAGGTAATGTCTACTCTGCACATTAAGAGATCTCTGAGAAGTATTTATCACCCAATGTCTAATGGGTTAGTTGAGCGTCTTAATAGGACACTCAAGAACTTACTGGGGAAGATAACTGAGGATCATCCTCAGGATTGGGACAGGGTCCTACCCGCGGCTCTCTTTGCCTATAGAGAGGTCCCCAACGAACATTCAGGATTTTCTCCTTTTGAACTTGTCTTTGGCGCGCGACCGCGCGGTCCTATGTCTTTGCTGCATGATCTTATAACTGCTGATAATATCGACAATTACACACAATCTTCATATGAGTATGTCATTGCTCTCAGAAAGAAAATTATTAAAGCATGCAAGCTAGCAACTTCATCATCCAAATTTGCTAAGGAAAAGGCAAGGCTATTTGCTAATAAGAAGAGACGCCTACGTCAACTTTGTCCTGAGACAAAGCGTTTGTTTTACTTCCTTCTAGGGAGAAAAGACTGCTTATTACATGGAAAGGTCCATATACTATAATCTCGAAGATTTCCGATGTCGACTATGTTGTCGATATTGATGAAAGGCATAAAACCTTCCATATAAATATGCTTACGGAATATCATGAGCGACCAGACTATTTGCAACCTATTTTTTAGGCAACGGACGATTCTCCAGTCCAACAAGGTCATATCTCATCCCTGTCGGTTATACAGGATGAGGAAACGACTTTTTCAGATGTTAACCTACCTCTTCCTATGATTCCACTTACGTCTACGGAATCATGGAGAAACGTTACTGTTTCTTCTAATTTGTCTTTTGAGGAACAGCGACAAATATCTTCTACGCTACAAGTAATTCAGGATGTCCTTACCGACATTCCTGGACACACACATGTCATTGAGCATGACATTATACTTACTGATCATAATCCGATCAGAGTAAGACCATATCCTATTCCTATTCATTTTCAAGCACAAGTCGAGAAAGAATTGGATGAGATGATACCATTAAAGATAATTGAACCATCCACCTCAGCATACTCTTCGTCCATGGTTATTGTTCGAAAGAAAGACAATAACATACGCCTTTGCGTAGATTATCGCAAATTAAACCAAGTTACGAAGTTCGATGCTGAACCTATGCCTTTATTAGAAGATCTACTTATTAGACTTTCTAACTCTCGATTCTTTACTAAGCTTGACTTGTCAAAAGGCTATTGGCAAGTTCCGTTAACAGAACACGCCAAAACTTTCACTGCTTTCTCAACACCTAGGGGTTTGTATCAGTGGAATTTTATGCCTTTCGGGCTTATGAACGCCCCGGCTACTTTCGTACGCATGATGCGTCGAATTCTCTCATATCGTTCAGATGTCATTGCATACTTAGATGACATCTGTCTTTTCAGTAATACTTGGGAAAATCACTATTTGGGGTTAAATGAATTACTGTCAACTCTACGTGAGCATAATTTGACTGCAAAACCCTCTAAAACCTTTGTTGGGTTTAGCAAAATTTCTTTCCTGGGTCATCGAGTTGGTCATGGTCTATTGAAGACAGAGGACCAAAACATTTCTAAGATATTAAATATCTCTGTGCCTAAAACAAAGAAACAAGTACGTAGTCTTTTGGGATTAATACAATTCTACGGAAGATTCATTAAGAATCTATCCTCTATCATAGCACCACTCTCAACCCTATTGAAGAAAGGGTCTCCTAACATGGTGCGCTGGTCTCAAGAATGTCAAGCTTCATTGGATCAGATTAAGAATTTGTTCTCATCCCCACCTATCTTAAGGCTACCTATTGCTGATAAGACTTTTGTTCTTCGTAGTGACGCCTCATCCACAGGGATCGGAGCGGCACTAATGCAAGAGTATTCAGGAACTCTGCATCCTGTAATGTATATTTCTAGGAAACTGAATGTGGCAGAAAGGAATTACTCGGTTTTAGACCGTGAGTTGTTGGTTATGGTTTGGTCAATCCTTAAGTTACAAAGATTCCTTCTTGGTGCGCATTTCATTGTGGAAACAAACCAAAAAGCTCTTACAGCTATTCAGTGTAAGAATTTGAAGAGCTCGAGATCTACTCGATATGCTATTGCTCTTCAACCTTTTCATTTCACGGTGCGAACTATCCGTGGTCTGGATAATGTGATGGCAGAAATACTGTCTAGATGCCCACATGAATCCACTTAAGTCTTGTGTCCTAGTTTTTCCTGATACACTGCTAGACATATGTCTCTTCACTATACCTATATATATTAACACATTTGTTGTCAACTTAGAGTGGTAAATTAATTGTTTTCTTTCTCTATTACCATCTTTAGTGTAATGGAGAAGGTTGAGTTGACATAATATAAAGGTCGAAAAAAATTAATGCGGCCACATTTAACATGTATTAGTAATTATAGTACATTATAGCATGTTGCTAATTGTGTTATTTATATTGTTCTCAGCGCAAACTAGTACCAGGTACGGAGTGCTTTTGAGAATCATGACGATGACGCTTACATGATCTACGACATACAGAATTGATTGATACTTGGTGGATGTCATCTTCTATTTTGTTAGAATATACACTTGAATTGTCACATGTATATAGAATAACTTTACAAATTTTGATTATGTCCATCCATTAGATGATAGTCATTATATCTTCTTCTTCTTCGATCCTTAACCACCGACCGTCAAAGCAGTCAGTGGCCATCACGCCTAGTGGCGTCTTGTAGGGCAACAACAAATTGATTCCACTTTGCACGGTCGGTGGCCATCCTTCGTACAGTGCCCCAACTCTGGTTCATTCTTTGCATCTCAGCCTCCACAGTCCTCCGCCAAGTTGTTTTTGGTCGGCCTCTCTTTCGCTTTCCTTCAGGGTCCAAAGCATAGCTGTTCTTGTGATGGCATCGGGGTCTCTTCTGAGGACATGACCAACCCAGCTCCAGCGTCTGCCAGCTATGATGGTGTGCATGTCCTCTTGCTTGCTACGAGTAAGCAGATCTTGGTTGGTGATGGTATTCGGCCAAAAAATGCGGTGAATTTTTCTTAGGCATGTTGTGTGAAAAGAGGACAATTTCGACATTTCCTTCTCTGTGACTCTCCAGCATTCCGCACCATAGAGAAGCACAGAAAGCACGCAGCTCTGGTATAATCTTAATTTTGTGCTTGTGCTGTATTGGGAGGACTTCCAGATGTTATTTAGGCTAAAGAAGGCTGTTCTTGCCTTATTCATTCTGATGTTGATGTCTTTGCCTGCCCCACCGTCTGGTGTTACTATGCTTCCTAGGTATGTGAAGGTATCTGTCTGTACCAATTGCTGATTCCTTACTGATATGGGCTCAGGGTTGCTCACATTGAGCGTCATGACCTCAGACTTCTTTAAATTAATGTTCAGGCCCACCTGCTGGCTAAATTTATTAAGTCTATCCGTTTTTTCCTGGATGTGTTGATGTGAATGTGCCAGCAGTGCAATGTCATCTGCATATTCCAAATCTTCCAATGTAGAAAATGTAGTCCATCTTATTCCTCTTGGACTGCCCTCTGTTGTCTGGCGCATCACCCAGTCTATGACTGTTAAAAAAAGAGTGGTTGATAAGGGGCATCCCTGTCGTACTCCTGTCTTCACCTCGAAGGTTAGGTTGCTCTGCCCAACACTACACGTAAAGTTGGCATAGAGGCTTTTTATGATTGCCACTATGCAGCTTGGAATTCCATAAGCCCTCAGTATTTTCCATAAACTGTCCCTATGTATGCTGTCAAAAGCCTTTTCAAAATCAACAAAATTTATGTAAAGCTGTCTTTGCCATTCTGAGCACTGCTCTATAATGTTCCTGAGAGTGAATATATGGTCTACACATCTTCTGTTCTTTCTAAATCCTGCTTGTTCTTTCCTCAGTTTGTAGTCTACTGCCTTTGAAATTCTCTGTATAATTATCCTGCCTAGTATTTTGCTGGGAACTGAGAGAAGAGTGATTCCTCTCCAATTATTGCAGTCTGCAAGGTCTCCCTTTTTGGGCAATTTGACAATTATTCCTTTGTTCCACTCTGATGGTGTTGTCCCCGTTTTCCACACTTGTGCAAATAGTGGTTCTAATAGTTCTGCTGCTAGCTCAGGGTCTGTCTTAAATAGCTCTGCATTTAAGTTATCCTGGCCCGGAGCTTTACCGTTCTTTAACCCTTTGATTGCTGTGATGATTTCTTCTTTTCGTGGAATGTCTGTATTTACATCTAGATCGTTTTCAGCCTCAGGAACATTCAATTGTGTCTCTGGTATTTCCTTGTTCAGAGTTTCTCTGAAGTGCTCTGCCCATCTTGTTTCCTGTCCTTCTGCTGTCTTGATGAGATTTCCCTGCTTATCTCTTACTACTGTAATATTGTTTGCACCTTGTTTTTCCGCTGATGAATTTAGTTATTTTGTATACTGTGCTTTGTTCATTTCTCAGTGCTGCCTCTTCTGCCTGTTTTGCAAGATCGTCTAGGAAATTCCTTTTGTTGGCTCGGGTTTGGCGTTTAACTTCCCTGTCCAGCTGGCTGTACTGTTCGCTATATAGTTGCTTTAACCTGGGGGACTTCGCTTCTGTTTTTTTTTCTTTTCATTTCCTTTCTCATCTTTATGGTGTTTAGTGTTTCTGGTGTTATCCAGTCTTGCTTCTTCCTTTCCTGGAATCCTAAGCATGATTTGCTACTTTCCTTATATACTGTTGAAATGGTGTTGAAATTCTGGTCTATATCATCAGTCAATGTCTTTTCCTGGCTTTTGGCAAATTGATATCGTTTCTTAATGTCGGCCGCAAAAGCTTTTCTGGTAAGGGGGTCCTTCAATTTGCTGATGTCAAACCTTTTCTGTGTAGTTACAGTTGGTCCAGCCCTTCTTAGTTTCACTTTCAGTTTTGCTACTACTAAATGGTGATCACTTCCCACATCTGCGCCAGTCATTATATAACATGATACTTTTATAGATATGTTTGTATGACTTTGCAAGATATGTTATCATTCGCATTACTATAACATTGCAATTTTTTGATATGTATGTGCATTTTGTTAGCATCGCCAGATGTTTATTTGATGGTACCTTCCGGAAATATTTTCTCTTATTTCGTTAGGTGAACTTTTGTTCTCACTAGACGCGCTATTGTGCGTTGATTGGGTCTGACATTATGTCGTTATATTTATTAATCCTTTCATCGGCGCATCATTCATGCGTTATGAGCTTGTTGCATCTGGCTCATTGATGTATTTTTTTTTAAAAATGACTTTTTTTTTTTAATCCGGAGGTGGTGGTAGTCCGTTACCGTCATTTTTGTCGGTTCCAGAAGATGTAAATCTATTTTATATTTTTGATAATCGAAGGTACAGAACTGTATGTTAACTCCCTGACACAGGTTGATTAGGGGTTACCTTCCCTGTGTTTATTCTTTCTTAAGACGGGATAGTTAACTGTTCTCAAATCTGTTCTGTCTACACATGAGCTAGCTTTTAGCGCGAACCTAGCAGACTTCCGTCTGTGAGAGTTATGAGCTGGTTTCTGCCGGACGAAGATGTCCGTTGTTTCTTCTCTGCATTATCTGGGGAAAAGATAGTCTTGTCATATTAGTGATTTCCTCAGAGTTATTCAGTTCGTCTGGAATGACGACAGATATTATTTGTGTTTGTTTGGAATTCTGTCCAAGGTAAAATTACTTTATTATTACGTAAAGTTTGCAGAACATTTAGTATGAACCTGTGAGTAGCGCTCACAGTTCTTGTGATCCAGAGTCCATTATGTGTGCTTGACGTAGCCAGTTAGGTCTATTCGTTGAAGTACTTTATAGAAGCACAATAACCATATATTGTTATGAAACCCGCAGGATGGCGGTACGTTTCAGCATGAAAGATAATACATGCCTATGGAAAAATGTACAGTTGTTTATCAACCATTATAAGGCCCGTCATTACGGCCTATAACTTTGAGCAGAAGAAGAAGTACCTGAAAGGTGAAGCCAGATGAAGTCTTGACTTTACTATCAAGTTCACAGACTTCCATATTAAGCAACTATATTTGTTTAAGGACTACCTGACGCGTTCAGTCAGGGGGGCCCTGAGCTCCAGTAGGAAAAGAATGGGTTGTCAAGCCAGCGTTATTAGCATCATACCTACGAGCTATACAGAACTGAT
This sequence comes from Oreohelix idahoensis, assembly GCA_024509875.1. Classification (NCBI taxonomy): domain Eukaryota; kingdom Metazoa; phylum Mollusca; class Gastropoda; order Stylommatophora; family Oreohelicidae; genus Oreohelix; species Oreohelix idahoensis. Next base: position 54,264 of record JAMPIV010013944.1, on the reverse strand, counting down.
GATGTTCGATGTTATTAATTATTACCACCTATGAACAGTTGTTAAAGGACAGACCATTGTCGATAACGTCCTTATAGATGAGTGGTTCAAGCTCTATAATACCAGATGTTTTGCCAGTCATATCCAATATACATGATGTTCTTGATTCTCGTCCACTTTGACTGTAACTGTTGATGTCACTGTGTCACGTAATTAAATGGTTTAAAGTTCCAGCAGTTTTCTACAATTACTGACTACTGCATGTGAGTGAGTGGGTGCCTTGTTTACATATCAAAGATCCTAAACGCATTCGTGTCTCTACACACCCACATCACCTGTCAACCACACAATCTTTGAGTACCTTACATATAAGAAACGTCTGATGTTCGGATGTCAACATGACACCCTTTCAGCGCCTCAACGCCTGGTGAGCTATTCATGCGTAACAAAGCTGTTTGGCCCAGGTCGGACGGACTACAACAGTACACAGCAAGGAGATTGTTACGTTCCTACATATCTAACGTAAATCCCACCTTAACATTTGTGGTCACATAAAAAAAGGACATAACATTTGTGGTGGCCGTAAATATACGGTAACATTGATCTCTGGTTCTCTCCGGCAATATGTATTGTTGCTCGCATATCTGTGTCTGTTTATTAGCCATCTCCGAAAAGTGATAGAATCGCCCGTGAAGGGGGTTATAACCAAGCGAATTTAGTTATATTTATTATAGTGATCTACATTGGATAGCGTGTCTGTTATCCGTTGCAACGCGGTCATTGTGGGTTCGGCCACTACAAGTAAGGGTATGTTAGCAGGATGGACGTTTGCCTGTTGCATTTCCTGTTGCTGTTGTAGCTGCTGTGCATATAACGCATGTTGTTGTTGCTGTTGTTGCTGTAGTGTATACAACGCCTGTTGTTGCTGCTGTTGTTCTTGACTTTGATCCATTATAGTGATTATGCCTGTCTGCTTTCACCAAGAAAAAAGGGCAGGTCACGGCGCCAATTTGAAGATATGTGCCCACGTTAGTTAATTGTGCGCACGTCACGGCATCAATTTGAAGATATGTGCCCACGTCACGGCACCAATTTGAAGATATGTGCCAGCGTCAGTTCCTTGTGCGCAGGTCACGGCATCAATTTGAAGATATGTGGCCGTGTAGGTTATACGGCACTAGTAGTTATATTGATTTTATTTAGTCAGAGTTAATCCTTCATATGTTGTAGTGGTTCAAGTGCTAACTGGCCTTCCGCCAGAGATGGTAATACTTGACCTTTTGTTATTTTTTTCAACCCAGGAATGTTCTTCCCTTTAAGTTTGGTGATAAGCAAAACAGTTTCAGCATAACAACGTATATCCAATCGAAATTACTGTAAAGTTCCACAAACAGCAATATAGAAAAATTCAATTAGAGTTTATTGATGTAATTAGACAAACACTGTAAATTTCACAATGATGATTGGTTATCTAAGATGAAAAATATGTAATCCAACTGAATAATATATGTATATCCAAATAGAATAATATATGTATATCCAAATAGAATAATATACTGATTTGTCTACTCAAAAACTTGTCTTGATATCCTCAAAGACGAAGTTCACCTAACGCTATCTGTAAAAAATCCTCTAGTCTAAAATCATGGTATCATTGGAATCATAAATCCTGAAATCTCTCTCTTATCGCCCACACCTCTTCTATTTATACTATTTCTTCTTTTTTCCCACCTTTTTCCACACGACCCGTTCTTTTTTTACACGGTACAATTTCTGCAAACGACTCTCAGTTTTCGACTTTTTGCACACGACTTTTTGTTATTTCGAATTTTTTCACATGTGTGATCTTTTTTAACTTAACAATTGGATAAAAAAAAACCCAAATCACACAAACATTCATTTCCCACTTTCCGCGCATAAAACCCATTAATTATTATCTGGGACTGACCTACGTTTGCCCTGTCAGAGCAGTAACTGCCAACTGAACTTTGAATGATACTGCGTTTTGTGTAAAAACGTCTTTTTTGCTTTTGAGGTCTGTCATTCTTATATGTAGCATATTATAGCACGTATAAATGCTTAGCGTGGAAGTAGTAGGGATAATGCTAGCGTGGAAGGCCAAGCGGTCACACTACAGATCCTCATTGTTTCGAGAAGCAAAGTCCAACAAACTGCTCGACGTTTTGCAAATAATGATTGGCTCCAGATCAGCGAAAGCATCCAGACCGCAGCGCAAACAGGCAACACTAGACAAATGTAGGACGGTATAAAGAAAGCACTTGGTCCCCAAAAAAGTAAAAAGACGCCGCTGAAAACCACCAGCGGAGAGTAGCTAATCGGTAAGGGTAAGCAGATGGAGAGATGGGTCGAGCACGACTCTGACCATTAAAAGTTAGTTGCTTATCCTTTACAGGACGTGGCAATCAACCCCAGCTTTTATTGGCTGTTTGTGATTTTTCTAGGCAATTTTTTCATTCAGTAGTTTGCCATTGCTTTCTGAACGGTACGGCGCTTATACCATTGTTAAAAATCCACACAAAGCGATCTGCTACCAAACCGCCTGCAGCAGGTTTCGAACCTGGTATATCTGGATTATGAAACTGCGTTCATATCCATTAGGCCACAGACGCCGACACTCTGACCATTACGCTAGTGAAAATACCGTCACGCTTGCAGCCCTTGATGCTGTCAAATGTCTGCCAACTTTGGAGGAGCTGGATGCTGAACCAACATTGGAAGAACTCAGCAATAAAATGTATAGCTTCCTCTGGTAAAGCACCAGGCAGTGATGGGATTCCTCCGATTTAATCAAATGCTGTAAGAATACGACATTACATCCCCTGTATCGGGTGCTGTGCTAGTTCTGGGAACAGAATACTATTCATTAAGACATGCGTGATCCCAAGATTCTAACACTGTAAAAACATAAAGGAGACAGAAGCAATTGCAATAACTACAGAGGCATCTCTCTTCTTAGCATTGTTGGTAAAGTTTTTGCCAGTCATCTTAATGCGATTATACAAGTTAGGTGAGCGCACATATCCAGATTAACAGTGTGGATTCAGAGCTGGAAAATCCACAACAGACATGATCTTTTTTCTCCGCCAGCTTTAGAAAAAATCAAGAGCAGAAAAGACCTTTAAAGGTGTGGCAAAGTGTCACAATACCGGGGGCATTATTTACATTGGTAAGATGGTAGGGAGAAAATCTGTGTTAGGACCGCGCAGTAAAAAATTCATTAAAAATCAACGTATTGACAGACGGCAATTCTACTTCATCAAGTCATAAAGGAAGAGTAGACCCAGGTGTCGTTATAGTCAGAAAGACAATGTCTTTTATAATTCTGGGGATATGATCACGTAAGTGGGTCAAACAGTTCGAAAAATGATGAAAAGTGTGGCTTTAAAATTCATAGAAAAAGGAAGGACAGACGGATCTTGGAAAGATTGATATGGAAGGAAAGCCACAGGTTGTCCGAGTAAAACGAGATATCTCAAGAGGCAATAGCTTTGGTAAAAATTAGAATGACTAGTTATCTATTTAAAAATTAACACAGATGACCGACTCTAAGTGAAATACGAGAAATATTTTAGACCGTAGTCGCTTGAAGGCATAGCCAATCAGCGCGGAGTCACGGATTCTCGCAAGATGGCCGACCAAGAGTGTAAATTGAGGGAGAGGGCCCTGATAAAGTATAGGTACCTTTTCTGCATTTTTCGGAACAGGCAAGACACCAACGTCCTTCTCAGGACGCCACTATTCGAGACAAGATCACATTTTCATCAAAATGACCCGAAATAAACATCATGCCAAAAGGAGGAAGGTCTACACCAGCCCGCCAGCTCTGAACAGCCATGTGAATAACAAAGCTTCAAACAACAAAGACAGACAGCCAGAGAGCAAGACTGCCCCAAGTACTCGTGCTGAGACCGGTCCTCCTCCAACTCTAGACACGACGACCGAGTTAGCTGCGACGTGTGTCGACACCACTGAGAGGCTGAGGTGCCCGCCTCCTTGCGAGGTAGAGGAGAGGGCAGATGCAGGCGTCCCTGGCCTAGAGGATGAAGATCCAGAGGATGAGGAAACGATGAGATTGCTACACCAGATGGAGAAGATGAGGGAATGGTTGGAAAGAAGAGAGAAAAGGGCAGCTGCAAACGTCCACGGCCTAGACCCTGAGCGTGAGAGGGTGAAGAGACTGATACAGGGGATAGAACAGACGCTGGAAAGGAAATAGAAAAGAAAACAGGAGCCTAAAGCCGAGGGACCACCACCACACGAACCAAGATCGTCAGCAGAAACCCTGTCTACCACAGAGAAGCTACGACAAACACCGAAGACACCAACACACGATGCCGGCGACACAGATGCGATAGAGAGGTACGTTAAGATCACGCAGATGTCGGGAGGTGAGGCTTCACTCAGGGCCCTACCAGATGACAAAGTGATATGCATCCTCGAGTCAATAACTGGCAGGAGAGGCATCTCTAAAGTATGGAGGCACGAAAAAGGAGTCGTGCTTTCACTCAACAGCAATACAACAACCACTTCACTGATGACCGAACTGGAATCTAGCCCAAAAGAAGTCCAGTTGCCCCACCAAATAAAAGTGGTGGTGGAAATGTACAAAACAACAAAGAAGTTGGTCATCAGAGGGGTGGATACCAGATGTTCCAAAGCCGAGGTCCACACACACCTTCAGGCTGAAAACGCAAATCTAAAAATCACACAGGTCGAAAGGCTAAAAACCTGGGCAAAGAAAGATACCAATCTGATGATAGTTACGGTAGAAGGATCAACAAGACCTGAGAGACTGACGCTCCAAGCAACAACAAAAAAGACAGAAGCCTATATCCCTCCGGTGATGCAGTGCTCTAACTGCCAGCAGTTTTCACACACCAAGAAAACATGCAGGAGGGACGCAGTCTGCCGATATTGTGCGGGTGGCCACCTATATCGCGACTGCCCAAAGGCGAAGGAGGACCCCAACTACAAAGCAATAAACTCAAACCGCACCTGTGCAAACTGCCTCGGAAACCACGGGGCTAGATACCGAGGCTGCCCGATGTTCCAGGAAACAAAGAGCATCCTGAAGGAAGCGGTCTCCAAAAACATCCCCTTCAAGGAGGCAAAACACAGAGTGGCTGCGGATGTTGCAGAAAAACAACGCACGATTGACAGACGACAGGTACATCAGCTGACCGCTGAAGTCAAACAATTGAAAAATAAACTCCAGGTCGAAAACAGAAGCAAGCAGACTCCCGAAGACGAAAAGGACAGCGGTGAAGACGTAATAGAAATACAAAACATCAGAGAAATGATGAAAAACATGAAAAGCATTAAGCAGCAAATAGAAGCAGATGTAAAGAGGCTGACAGAACTGACGGAAGAAAACTGAAAAATCCTCAAGAGAATCGAAACAGAGCGAAGAGCCATTGAGGAAATGACATTAAACACAAGAGCGACCAAAACAAACGATCAATCAGACGAAGAAGTCATCGAAGAAACACTTGAAAAACTTCTACCAGCAATAATAGAAAAAGCACTACTACAGATACAGGAAAGCAGGAAGACAAGAGAAACAGAAACTAGGAAAGCAAAAACTAACAAAACGACACAAGACAGATAGGAAGGCAGGAAATGAACACCATGAACACGCCACGACAGACAAGCAACGAAGAGATAACCAGACAGCCAGCTAGCGGTCCTTTTTAGGACCAGTCCTTTTCAGGACTAGGAAAGTGATACCAGCGAAGATACCAACACACTATATACCCCAATATAACCGTTTGTAACCCTTCAATGGGTTTTGGTTGAACAGGGTATTACAGCAATCTAGTAGACGAAAACAACAACAACAACTATAAAGTATAGAAAAGCCAAAACTGAAGAGAATTACACAAACTATAAAAAAAATAAGAAATGAAACAAATAAAATAATATTCAGAGCTAAAGAAAAGAGTTGGATAACATTTTGTCAAACATTAAACCATAGGTCACAAGTAACTACAGTTTGGAGAAAACTAAAAGCAATTAAAGGAGGAAACAACAAGAAATTTAAAATCCCAACAATTAAAATACCAGAGAGAGCTGAAACAGATAGAGAAAAGGCCAACATACTAGCTAAATACTTCTATCATGTTAGTTCAATAGACAGTCTAGATGAGGCAGAAATAAATAGGCGGAAAACACTGCTAGAAAAATTAAAAGAGGAGAATATGGACACCACACAAGATGCTAAATATTTAAATGCAGATATTACAGTAGATGAAATAGAAAGAGCTTTAGCAGGAAAAACCAAATACCACCTCTGGGAAAGACATTCTGAGCTATGAAATCCTCAAAAAGGTACCAAATACAACTCTGTTAAGGGATGGAGAAATTGCCCGAATTCGTTTGTTGTCTAGGGTCCATTCATTTTACTAAAGAGGTGGAAGTTCTTTTATTTTGATTTGGTTTGTATTGTCAAATATTCTGGAAGTCAATCTTCTTGGATTCCCCTTTCTGTCAATCTTCAATTACGGTACTGAATAAGGCTATCAACTGTTTAAATGAACTTTGAATGATTGAATAAACCTCTCGACTTAGACGATTTGGCAACAGTTTAATACTCAGTAAATATGAATTCCCAAAACGTCACAATCATGAACATGGCATGAATACTCCCTCTCTAATTTTCAGTCTAACATTATCTTGGTTTGCTTTTTTCTCAATGTCATTCAACTTTTCCATAATTGATACTTTTATAACCTCATTCCTTAATTCCATTTAACATCGGGGTATTGAGCATCCCGGCATAACTAAATTTTATTATATCTTTTTCTAACAACATCGGGGGATTTGAGCGTCCCGGTATCTTTAATATTCATACATCATACTTTTCCCTCCATAAACTTCGGGGAATGAGACCTCCCGGTATAACACTGTTAAATTATATTTCCAACAACATCGGGGGATTTGAGCATCCCGGTATCTTTAATTATAATCCTGGAATATTCTCATGCCTTTCACTCCATAACCTTCGGGGAATGAGACCTCCCGGTATAACACTGTTCATATAATTCTAGTTTAACATACTTCTATATCTTGGGAATTATCTTCCCATATTGCCTTCACTTATAATCCTGGCATATTCTCATGCCTTTCATTTAAAGCATATAGCTTACCCTTTTCCTCAGAAATATTTATTGAATACACAATCCAATATACTGGCTGATACACAAGCTATTTTAGGCACACATCTTGACGCTATGACGTCACGTACCAATCTGCCTACATCATACCTAGATACTCATCTCACAGCGACCACTTTCATGTATTTCTTGCGTTCAGTTGAGGTACGACATGGTGTGACAAAACCCTGGCACAAATAATAAGTTGCCCTGAAAAAAATCGCACCATGAAGCAGCCTCAACAAACTCTAAGGGTGATTGCATCCCTCTACAACAAAATCTGGCACACGGAAAAAATACCATGTTCATGGAAGACAGCAGTAGTAATCCCCATACTAAAGCCAGATAAGGAAACACATGATGTCAGCTCATACAGGCCAATATCGTTAACATCACATCTAGGAAAAATTATAGAAACAATAATCAACAGCAGACTAAAATTTCATCTAGAATAGCATAATTTGTACAGTCCAACCCAGGCAGGCTTTAGAAGCCAACATAGTACAATAGAGCAACTGTTGAGGCTGGAACATGATGTTAAAACAGGCTTCAAAAGGAATGAAAAGACAGTTGCAATATTCCTTGATGTAGCAAGAGCATATGATGAGTGTTGGAGGGAGGGTGCACTACATAAAATCAGGACATTAGGTATAGTAGGTGTCGTGAGAAATTCTAATCCACATATATAAATTAAAAAGTAGATGTAAAGCCTAACGAATTAATTCAATAAAAGGTATAGTATAGTGTACGAAATTCTAATACCACGTCATATATAAATTAAAAAGTAGATGTAAAGCCTAACGAATTAATTCAATAAAAGGAAAGAAGACTGGTAAAGAACAGTGCCGTCACTATAGCGTACGCCTGTATTATCGCACGTCATGCTAGTTAAACAAGAAGATCCCTTTCTATGCTCCGTCTGCATAATCGTAGCGCTTTCACGTTGATAGTAAAGCCTACTGCATCAAATACACGCGGTTATACAAATACAACTAGTACTGTGTTTCTTAGAAAACCTTGAGATACGCAAGCTGCTTAATGACCTAGATACACAAATACTAGCATTAATGAATTATATACACTACGTTAACCTAAAAAGAACAGACGGACTTAGGATAGAGAGAGAGAGAGAGAGAGAGAGAGGTACTGAGGAACGTATGCAACACTAACACGCAGTCTCGCGATATAAAATAATGCCACCCCCAAGCGAAAGGCATGCAGGCTTGATTTTTTTCAAATAAACAGTGACAAAAAACACTACCAATACACGGTTAGGTTTTGAAAACATGTTTAATGCTTATTAGGAAACATGACATTCTACTGTTTTATGTCTAAAATCCTGACATTAGTCTGACAGTACAGAAGACACCCCATAGTATGGAAGTGAGGAGGTGGTAACAGCACGACTATCCTAAAAGAAAATACATATTTTGAACACAGCCACTTAGCTCCCTTAAAACTTATATATATTTGGGTGCCTTAGGACTTGCTGACAAAGAATATGTTAGGTGTTAAGCAATTAGTCTAATAATTAACAAATTATAGCCATAATACTAGAGTGAGGTTGTCAGACAACACAGGATCATTTTTGCTCATAATGGCGTGTTTGGACACTGCTTTAGAAAAAAATGAGGCCACCACGTTAAATCCGATTTGATTGGCTAGAATAATATGTAAGGCTAAACATGATTAGTCGATTGCAAATACTATTTTTGGTTGTTAATAGAAACGATAGAAAGAGTACATTTTTTTCAAATGCTTTTGTAAACATGGTCCCATTGGCAAGACCATTTGATATAGTCAATTAGGAGCGTCAGTTCAGTGCCACTTTTTGAAAATTCAATTTGTAAAAGCAAGTGCGTTGAGATCCAGCTCATATTTTTCTAAATAAAAGCCTGGGACAGAGGCAGATCGGAATTGTGCCATAATTCATCGCCAGTCAACGTATTTGTTTATTATTTCCATGAATTGTGGTAAGCTAGACCTATTTGATATCTTTTTGATGAAAATTGAATGTGAATTGATAATGTATGTCTGTATGTGTGTGGTTCAGTAATAAACAAAAGGCAAAACCTAGATATTGCTCCAACATGAACAAAACTTGTCGCAGAGGAGTGAAACTGCATGGGATTGCCAAATAGTACTATGACACCTATCTTATTGACTAGAAGGATATAATGCTGGAATTGCAGAGGCGTTGTAACCATTAGGGAGAGGAATACTGGTGTAAATTGTTTCAGATGAAGCTAGCAGTTGGCCTACCTCGCTGAACTCTGTGTTTGTTATGTATTGTGTTTCAGTGTGGAAATAGATTATAAATTAGTTCTGAAGTAGGAGGTACGACCTTCTTGTTTCAGGGACCGTGGTACTAAACTATTAAAGCAGCACCTGGTCTGAGTTTTGCTGAATCCAGAGGCTGATAGCATACTCCTTGGTCAAGATAGCGACCAGTGTTGTTTCTCAAGAATACGGTGAAGCAAGCGAGCAGAGGAGACTGTTTCCTGCCGCCCTCACAGAAGATAAGATTCGTTGGCCAGAGCAGCTCAATCTTATGTACCCCCCCCCCTCTAAAAGGGACAGTATATTAAATAAAGAGGACAAGTAATTGTTTCCAATGACAGGAACTGTGAACTTTTCCAATACTATTTCCACCAGAAATAGACACCTGAAGTCATGATAATAAACAACCACCTAGCTTGAAAAATCCAGTATTACCTCATAGTACTACATCACAACTTACACACATATTGTGATAATAATAATATATGTCAATACAAAGATCATATCTATAAATAGTGTACATCTCATCTCATAATCGGAACCTCTTCTACCCCGTGAAACGAGGTGTAGAGGGGACCCAAGTGCACAAGGCCCATGGGCAGGACATGTAATCGAAGTGACTTGGCAAACAGGTGATTAGCCCATTGTGCCCGAACTTGCCCTCATGTGTACTCACATTCGCTACAAAACCTCCGAACCATCGAGACGTCATTCCAGCCAAAATGGACAGAGCCCCATATACCCGAAGGCGTCGAGGGATGTCCTTCCTCATCTGCACAAAGGCACCCATAGAGGAACACCCAAGACCCGTAGGTCTGAGGAAAGAGCAAAATCTGAGACGGGCACAGCAGTCCCTGTCACTGGGAGGTCTCCACTCAGAGTGGCGCACCACACACAGTCAGCAAAGACAAAGGCCGCCTGCGAATAGTGTACATACAACTTGTAATTACATTTGATTGTGATTCCTGGTTCACTTTGTAGTTGAATCAGGATATCTATTATTGAAAGAAATTAATACATATTTTTAAAGTTAAAACTTGACTTATTAAGATAGTCTTATAGAGTGTTCTATGTGTGTGAGTGTCACAGTGTTGTAAAGAGTTGTGGATTAAACTAAATTGTTTATCTGTCTGTTGGTTGTTGTGAACATACACTTCATCACTTTCATAACCCTAGACATTCAACGTAGTCATCACAATATTCCAGAATAATTCTGACTGAGGTCTAAATGTGGTAGCAAAGTAAGGTCATCTGTAATACACCACACTTATTAGATACAGATACCTTCACAGCTGATCTCAGCCAGTACACTAAGTCCCCTATAAATATTTATATCATCCCACTTTACCACAGTAGGCAGAACTTACAATTATTTAGAAAACTTCCTGCAAGATAGATACTTCACGGTACAAATATACAATGATAGATCTGAGGTGTATGAACAACAGAATGGAATCCCCCAGGGATCAGTAATATCACCATTTATTTTTACGATTATGGTCAACGACCTAGGCGACGAGTTTAAAAACCTATCCCAGTTTGCAGATGACGCTGCGATATGGAGAACGGGAAGAAATCTCCTATTCCTCTATAAAACAGTACAAAAACAAATAGATAAAGTATCTGACTGGATGAACAAGTGGAGATTTAATCTAAACGTTAAAAAAACCATAGGAATGATCTTCAGTAGAGGGCATATAATTAAAAACAATATAATTGACACTCGCATTAATGAGCAAAACGTATGCACAGCAAAATCAACTAGATTTCTTGGTATGGTGCTAGACCAGCAACTAAACTGGAGCAAACACATAGACCTATTAGTGCAAAGCAGTAGGGGACTTATTAACATGCTAAGATATATGAAAGGAAGTGGTTGGGGAGCCTGCTATAAGACAATGTTAACCTTCTATAAATCATTTATTAGGGGTAAACTTGACTATGCCAGTGTTGTCAGCCGCCCCGAGCAATAAGAAAAAACTAGACACAGTCAAAAACCAGGCACTGTCAATAATAGCAGGTGCCTCAAAGGGAACATCAGCAGAGGCACTAGAAGTAGCGCTAGGCATTATACCCCTGGAGCTAAGGAGAAAAGAACTGAGATTCAGCTACTGGGCAAGAGTGGCAAAAGATCCAACTCACCCAGTACACAAAACCTTTGATAGGGGTAACCAGTACATAAGCCACATTCCATTTAACCATAATAGATACCTGTCAGGGTGGAAAACAAGGGATGAAGTGGATCAATACCCAGACCTATTTAATACGATAAACAGTAGTGCTCAGTATAAAGCAAAGATCCCACCATGGGAATTAAAAGTGCCAGAAACTGACTCCCACTTATCAAAGATCATAAGCAAATCTAACGACATAATCTCTGCAAAATGTAAAGCACTAGAGTACATAGAACGGTATATAAATAATAGCCTAACTATATATATACAGATGGGTCAAAAGATGAAGAAGGACAATTAGGAGCAGGAATAACAATACCAAAATTAAAAATTTATAAAAGATACAAAGTAAGAGGTAATACATCCATCTTTACATCAGAATTAGTGGCAATCCTAAAAGCTTTAGAAATAGCTGCAGAAAACCCACCAAAAAAAAGTACTCGTAACAATTCTCACAGATTCCCTTTCCTCAGTATTAGCTATCAGAAACAGAAATGAATGTAGCAGGCCAGATATTATAGAGGAAATACTACAGGTTAATACATATCTGAACACTATAGGATGCAGTGCAACACTAACATGGATACCATCACATGTGGGGATAGCAGGAAATGAGCTTGCAGACAAAGAAGCCAAAGGGGGGAGAACTAGCTATAACAAAATTGAAGTAGGCTAAGGGAAGTTCGAAATTAAGAGCTTAATTGCTCAAGCAATAACTAAAGAGTGGATAACAACATGGGACCAAAGTAAAAAAGCAAGACACTCACATAAAATCCTTTAAAAAAAACAAGCAAAAAATGTCAAATAAAAGATGAACTACAAATACCTGTGACAGACAACTCAACCGTCCCTGAATTTGTTAGAGGATGGTAAGAACCCTCTCAAAACATCGGTACCCCTGAAGTGTTGGATGATATGGTACGACCCTTTGTAACGACTCCTTCGTATAGCATCAGTGCCCCCGAATAGTGTGGTAACTCTTAGTCAAACGGGATTTTTTTCACCTGGCCTCATTAGCTATGCAACCGTTCCACACAGATGGTCAACCCGTTTGCTGATTAATATGTGGACAGTTTATCTACCATTCATTCTGGTCATCGCATTGATTTAAGGACAGGTTAAATCACGCCCATGAATAACTCTTGAGCAATCATATGCAGTATTTTCATTAACTTGGCCCAGTGGGGGCGGTGCCAGAATCAAACAGAGAGTAGCGGCACACGATCAAACAGACTGACGGATCTCAGGAAAGACTATCGGCGCTATCAAAGGCAGTAGTGGTCCCTGAAACAAGCGACGCAAGTTTCCTGCCGGTATTTCGCATCTCGGTGTTAAACACGAAACCGATCGCAGTGGGAGCGAATGGGAAAGCCGACGCGCAAGCAGCGAGCAGAGATACGTCAGACCAGGGGCGGCTTCTCTCTTTAGTCTGGCGGTCAGATCCCCAAAAGTCTCCTGAGATCTAAAAAGGTGTCAATTTTCTCATGTCCCACCAATCTTGCATTTCAGCTAGATATATACAGACCACGTAGAAAGCCATGTTATCATTCGGTCGCCAGAGATTTAAGATTCACTAGCTATAGTAGAAATTCTGCTAGATTTCCATCTGAATTGGTGGCTACATTGGAGTGATTTCTGTTTCTGTGCACGGTATAATATATTTGTTAAAGTGATCAGTGGTCATTTTATTTCACTGGATTTTGTGTTTATTTAAATCTATTAAATTAAACTCATCCCAAAAGTTCCAGTGGTAAAGTTAATGATATATCTATTATAATATTTCCAAAAATAATAGATGCTTTAATGTTAAAGTAACTTTTAAAGTCGCGAAGGAATTTATAATTAATAAATTTAGTTAAGTCCTATATATATATAGATGTGTATTTTAACCATTAGACTCGTGACGTGTTTTCTTAAATACATAATTAAATACGCGAGTGTATATAATAGCCTTAACGGTAAATTTATCGCGCGTTAGAATATTATTTGATTTTTGAGGTATGATTATGTTGTCATGGGTTTTCTATCTTTTTCTATAGAATGATCACCTTTGCAATCCCAGCATAAAGAAATCATACAGAGAGTTTCAGACTCGGTTCTTAAACTTCCAGACATATTGATGAAACATTTTTTAAATTTAATCTTGTGGCGGTCCGATGCGACCTAGCTATCATAATTACATGAAAGAAAGCCTACCCAAGAACATTTAAATAAATCATCAAATTAAATTTCAATCTGTGAGATAAACTGGAAGATGAACAGTGCCAGTAGCGATATTTTATTTACTGCTCTACTGTGAGAGAATACCGATTTACCTGACTGTGACTGAGCCTAGTTTTTTCCTCACTGGATTAAAAACTTTACCGGTCAGTTGCTATCATCACGCATTGAAGGAATTTTACCACCACTTCATTTTCACCCCTGTGTCGAACTGTGTCAGTGCCATCCCATAGACTCCTTTTTATATAATAAAACACAAGAACTCTTAGGCTTCAAGTCCGGCGATAAGTGGGAATATTTGCTATCAGCAAACCTCGCTACATCTGGGGCGGGACATCGAAGTACTAGACAGTTTCACATGTCTAGAGTGTAATTTCTGTTTATATAATTCTATGGATTGTCTGATGCTGCAATCGGTAAGTGTGAGTGAATATATGAGTGTGGATCCTCACGCGCGTGCATGAATGACAGGAGATTTTAATTTGTTTGAAAAACCATTTGTTAACTTGCCTACCGGGTAATACATTTTCAGTATACCCTGCATTGTTCCTTTAATTGGGATATTTTGTTAACGCTGTTTACCCCCCCCCCCCCCTTTTCATTTGCTTAGTAAAGGGAAGAACAATTGGGAATAACAGGATTTTTTTCTACCACCCATACCTAAGATTGTAACCCCTCTTTCAGAGTAATTAACTTCACTGTTAGGTTACATTACCTATGTTCCTGATAACTATCTATCTTTGGACTGGGTTTATCTTTGTCTAATACAAGCGGGAAGGGCTTAGTCGATACCAATCTTCTTCACCCCCCCCCCCACCTTGTTATTTGTATTTTCTGTACTTATGATAATTTTATGTAACACTTGATATTTGTTTGTGATTTGATTTTTAAGGTTAATAAACATCATAAACTTATTTAGTACTGTGTTGGAATACCCAAAGCGCAACATTTCCCCTATTTGTTTAATATAGCTTGTATACACGTGCGTCTGTGTGTTTGAAGCACCAAATCGGTGTGAGCGCAGATGTGTGTCTGGAAACTGGCAAATAATTGTTTGACCAAGAGAGTGAAGAGAAGATTGAGAGGAACGATTTGTCGTAAATAAGTCTGTCCTTACTCTCCCCAGCACTCTGTGAAGCAACTATTTACTCTCTACATTTTCTATCACTGAGCTTTTCACCACCATTCTCCACTCTAAACCGGACCACTATTTCTAAGACTCTTTCTCTCAAAATAAATTTACGACAATACCAATTAATAAAAAAATTGCTGAGGCTCAAGCTTGGAACTGGATACTTCATGACTGAGGAACCCACATGTGAAGAGTGTCAAGAACCAAACACAATTATTCACTTTCTGGTGGATTGCAAGAAATATGACCAACAGAGGCAAAACATTAAGACATATTGTAGTAACCACAAGGTAGAAATGAGTGTAGAAAATCTCATAGGCACAAAGACCCCTTCAGAAATGCAAAAGTTAATAAAACACTATATTACAAAAACTAAAGCTAACATATAAAAAATAAATAAGGATCCGAGCCAGTAGTCCAAACTGGTGAAAGACCCCCCAACCCCTAGATACATACAGATTAACCAAATAAACCATCCAGTGAAAATTAAAAACATACCAGCTTAGACAACAGAAAATAAACATAAGTGCTAGATCAACCTAAGAGGCGTTCTTCTTTTGACCCTGTTAACTTTCAAACTTACATTGACACTTTTGTTAAGGGCACCAACGTCAAATATTACGTAAAAACATAAACAAAGCTTAAGAAGCCATTTATTTTATTATAATGTCACATTTTTGTGAATAATAAATCTATGTAGATAATTACAAACGTGTTTTTTTCATATTTAGGAGGAGATTTAAAATGTTATTTTACACATTGTATTAGGGATTAGCGCAATGTAACAATTTATGTATACCAGTGGTAGACATTATTGTACGTCTACAAATATTGAAAAAAAACGGCGCTGGTTTTTAAAAAAACGGAAGATCACTTTTATAGATCACTGTTTTTTGTTGTTCTCATTGTGACAATTACAAATTTAAAAGTAACACTGCATGGGATATTCATTTTCTTTCGCTGTCTTGTTGTTATTATTATTGTTGTTATTATTGTTGTTGTTATTATTATTATTATTCCAAAATGACCAGTGTGATTCTCGAGGCGACACACTAGCAAGCACACAATAGGACAACAGTCTTGAGAAGAATGCCATAATCGGCGACTAATGAAGCGCTATGAACCTCCATCTACCAAACAAATTATTACGGAAATCATTTGAGGAAGACAAGGAAATAGCAGAGGATGTTCCTCACAAATGTAGGCTGGAGGTGGATGGGTTGGGGGAGGAAGAGCAGATTGGCAGCATGGTCTACCCCAGTCACTCTGAGGAAGAAACGGAATGGCTATAACCTAATGACAGACCTGGAACTTTTATGACACAAATAGACACGGCTTTATGAGAGCAAACGAAGGAGGCGAAGCTACGCAAGAATCGAAAAATGTAAAAGGGGAACTAAATTATTCCCAGATCTATCATTACGTTTTGCGTGACATCGCTTCTCAAACTATAGCTGTAGGACGTCAAGTTAGGGGTACTCAAGCTGTGACAGAGAGAGCTGAGCACAAACTCCTGTATAAGACCAAAACTTAAGCCCATTCCAGTTGCGTCAATACATAAACAAAATAAAAGGTACTCCCGAGTATTGAACATTTCACTATCAGCGATATTCAGGAAACATTTTTATTTCACAAAACACACTAAAATCTTTCTGAAAGAACTCGGAAGCGTCTGATTGCTTTACAAATAATTAGTTGGCTATAAATTTGTTAGTATCTAACACAACACATATATTTTCTCTTTGTCTTTCATCGGAACAAACACTCCCACGCCTCACTCACTTCCGGTTCCCTTCCTGGAAGCATTTTTCTTAAGAAAACTCAAAGGATAATTGCCCGTATCTCATTTATTCTGTTTTTGGAGGGAAAACGAATAATAAAGCAAACTTATAGTTAGTTAGCTGTAGAGATGGATCAGAAATGTATACTACGGTACGAGTATATTTCAAGTATCATTAGTGTAATGACTAGCTCAAAGGAAATTAACACTCGTGTCAGATCTCGGGACATAAATTTAAAATAAAAGCCCTTTAAACTGATAATAAGCAAATTTATTCTACAGCCTGTTTTAGCACCCAAAAAAGAATCTTCGTGGTTGTTAGTATTAATTGTGCTTTTTTACCAATGATCTTGCATCTGTGAGTAAATATTCCAATATACAATAGGCAGAGGTAGTCCATAACACGTACTGTTGTAGAACTGACACTGTAGAGACATCATTTATAATAGGTCTTCCCTTATTCAGAGCAGAGACAGGTCCACACTTTTACAGATGTGTGAACTGGAGAGTAACGAGACCTGGTTTCGCCTCGAGAAACAAGTATTCTACACACTCCTCAACTCTTGAGTCAAAGTTAGGGACTTTGTACTGTAGTTCTCGGGAAATGTGTTCCAAATTTACTTACTTACTTAGTCGTTCCTCTTCTACCGTGAGGTGTAGAGGTTTGCAAGAAAGAGCGCCATACTATCCTTTCGGCTGTCTTCCTCCTGGCCTGGTTCCATTCTAGTCCTCAGTCCTTCAGAGATTGTCAAATGTTGTCCTCCCAGCGGACTCTGGGTAGTCCTGGAGGTGTGGATCCCCAGCTCTTAGCCTCTCATACCTGCCGTGGCAGCCGATGTTTCAAATTTACTTGTGCATTAATGTTGTGTTGACACACTCACGATTAACCGAACACGAAAAAATTATAGATTCGCTTCCTGTGTAAGTTGTATACAATCCCTTCTATATTGTTTACATGGTGATGTCACAGAATTGAAGATCCAAGGGGGCAAAAAAGGGGGCCACAAAGGGACGTTCAGTAGTAAGCAAGGGAACTTTCAGTTGTACGGGGTAGTTAAGGATTTGACAGGCTAGATTCAACAATATTACTTAGTAAAAACGGTTAGATTATCCAGGGCCCTGGCGTATGCTCTTAAAAGGAGAACGTAGCCTGAAGAAACCCTAACACACAGCTTATCCCTAACGTCGCTCATTCGTTTCCCATGCACCCTATAGTAGAGATTCCCAACATCCAGTACGAATACCGGAGGATACGTGAAGCTTTACAAGGGGTTCATTGAATATTTGGTAATTAAATGCATTATCTTTCTTGAAAAATTGAATAGCAGTGGAGTGAAAGGAGTTATAGATTTGAGATGGATGGGGGGGGGGGGGGGGGAGATAGGAAAGATGCGGATGGTTGTATTACTATGGTCATTAAGCAAGACAGTTTCGTCTCTACTTGCCTTCCTGAGTTCAGGTAACCATTGCTCATCATAAATTGTAATCGGGATCTGCTACGAAAGCAGGGATAATGAAACACCTATAGTCCATTCGGTCTTTCCAGAAGAATGAGAAACGAACATTAAGTAGTCTGTGGTTGGCTCACTAAGATTTAAACAGCCTCTTTGGAAGGTGAAAACCCATTCCTAAATAGTGTTTACCAATTGAATATGGGCTTTGGCATTGGCATAGTGTGTCCGAGTGGAAGCGGACGAAATTAGATACCTGCTGGTGTTTCAGAAAGGACCGACTTTGATTTGGTGCGGATTTTATTGTCTCAGTATTTACAGGGGCTAGTGGTAACATGATATTCACGGTACGTTAATAAACAAGAGACAAGGTTCAAAAGACTCAAGTGTTTAATCAACAGTACTTGGTAGTAGAAACCTGTCTTTGAACCTCTGAACCGGCTTTCTTACCTTACATTCAGACTTTCATAAATCGGCTGACCAGACGTACGTTTCCCATCTACCGCATTTTAGCGCTGCCTATGAGCAAAACCAACAAACTTTCTCGGCTATTCTTGTGAACAAGGATTTCAAATAAGCTTGTACTGTTTACTCAAGGTTATCAAACTAATACATCCTGTTGGTTAGGTAAGTTTCCATAATTTTTTTTTTCTGCACAGAGCTAGCATCAGTTTTACGATCGGTAATGATTAAATAAGCAGATACATTTTGATTCACATTTGCCGTATATTGAATATTGTTGTTCAGTCCATTAAATAACATCCTTTTAATTTCAGCCCGGGGTCTCCTAACATTGTAGTTACTCCACTGGCTCTCAATCTATAAAGCTTAAGGCCTACCTATAAAAATGAATGATTTTATATTATTTCATATTAAATACTGTAACTATTATTATACTTTATGAGATCATTTTTGGGTTACTTCAATGTTGGTTTTGTTGCTGATGCTGTTTTATTTTTTTATTTTTTTTTGTCTAATTGTTGTTTTTCCCATTTAATTTTTTGATGGCTGTACTTAAGAAATTTTATTTAAAAAGGTAAACTGGTAAGAACATTTGTGTCACAATTTCTGCAAAGCAACTTTTAAATCAGATGTTGTTGTATACTTGACGTACATATTTTTCGATCTACAAAATTATAAAACTAATTCTATTTTCCAGAATCCAGAACAAATATGTCACAAGTAGAACAAACCAAAACGAAGTTCAGACAATACAGCGTAGAATATCTTAGATATAGGTTTATTCTAGCACTAAATAACCAACAGCTGCCAATGTGTCTGTTGTGTGAGAGAATCTTTTTAAATGAGGCGATGGAACCTTCCAGACTCTTTAAACATTTGAAGATAATGTACTCTAATAAAACAGAAAAAGCTTGGCATATTTTCAGTCAATGTAAAAAATCTCAGAAACGTAAAACTGCTCGCGACATGTTTGACAGTACTTCACACACAAAAACTATGATGGTTTGCTAACTTCATATAACATTTCATTGCTGAAAGCTAAATCTTGAAAGCCCCACAAAATCGGAGAAAACTTGATTCTGCCAACTATAAGGGAGGTTGTGAGTGCAGTTATGCATGTCACTTGAACAAATAATTAAGTCGATTCCACTCAGCAATACCTCTGCTCAAAGACGAATAGACGAAATGGCTGAGAATGTTGAAGACGCATTGTGCAACGCACTTAGGATAAAAGAATTTCCATTGCAGCTGGATGTCAACTTTGCCGGGCAACGAATTTTTCCTTCTTGCGTATGTTTACTTCGTAAAAGATGAAAGCTTAGTTCACGAGTTGTTATTTGCAAGACAACTAGTAACAGATAAGAAAGGGGCGACAATATTTCGTGTAGTTGAGCAATTTTTCAAAGAAAAGGACATTTCACTTACTATCATTCTTTTTTGTGCAACAGATGGGACACCCTCAGAACTAGGATGTTACCGCAGATTTATCGCTGTCTTAAAAGAAGTGTAGCGAAATATTTTTATGAGGATATTTGTCAGTATTAAATACTGATAGAACAGAAGAAGATTCTGTCTGACAAGAATATTGTCCCAGTGTCAGAGAAGAGCAAAGGTATCACAGGATAGTCACGGCTGTGAAGATCTCTGCTTCTGATAATATTCAGATTAAAGTCAGAGCCTAAGTTGCCACCTTCGCTATGTAACTAATCTGTGATAATTCAACAATTCATTAAAACTCAATAATGCAACATTATAAATGTGACAAGTCAGAGAGTTACAATTAATGAATCATTTATTATTTACATCTATCTTTTGGTATCTTCTTATGCCATTATGAATGATGGAAAATGATGAAAGTTAATGAAATACAAAATTAACTTCACACTTATACAAAAGTTATGTTGTAAGTACAGTAGAACTCCATTTATCCGAACCCCAATTATCCGAACATCCAATTATCCGAACACTTTTTCCAGAAAAAAAAAAAAAATCAGATGCCACAGTCACGTTAGACTAAAATTCTGAATCTTTTGATGCGGCAAACTTCAAATGTGTGTGAACAATTTGTAGAGAATGGGATGGCTAATGGTCGGTCGCTTACGTACAGGAAGTCAGTTAGATCATAAAGTCAGTTAATATCTGGTTTAAAAATACAGTGTACGTGTGCGTTCTAGGTAGAACACTGGCTAAACAGACAGTTCAATTTAAAATAATTGTGTCTGCTACTACAGCAGAATAATTTTGGCGTACAAGTATTTCTCTGTGCGATATGGCATCTTCCAGTAGGCCTAAAGCATATAAAAGGAACCGCAATGTTTTGTCAATTGAAACGAAAACAGAATTTATCAAGAGACTAGGACAAGGTGAAACTGTGTCTTCACTTGCGAGGATTTTCAATGTTGGGAAAGCTACCGTCTCTGACATTAAAAGTAACAAGGATAAAATTATGAGTTTTGCATCGAAATTTGATAGTGAAAATGGGTCGAAGAAACGTAAAACCATGAGAAATGCGAAAGATGTGAAATTGGAAGAGGCTTTGTATATATGGTTTGTGCAAAGAAGAAGCAAAGGGGAACCTATCTCTGGTTCTCTGTTGTGTGAAAAGGCACTTCAGTTCAACAATCAACTTGACGGTCCTCCTGACTTTAAGGCTAGCCAGGAATGGTTAAGAAACTTTAAATCTCGTCATGACATACGAGAATTGGAGATTCAAGGGGAATCTTTATCTAGCGATGCAACTGCCGCTAAAAATTTTATAGAAACATTCTTGGCTTTTTTGGAAGAAGAAGGTTATTCACTCGAGGATGTGTATAATGCCGATGAGACTGGCTTATACTGGAAATCATTGCCTCAAAAATCACTTGCATCTCAGCGCAAAGCAGCTGCCCCTGGGTTTAAAAAGTGCAAAGAGAGAGTAACAATTTTGGTAGCCGCGAATGCCAGTGGAAGTCATCGTTTACCGGTGCTAATGATCGGCAAAGCCAAAAAACCACGTTGTTTAAAGAATGTGACATGTCTCCCATTGTGTTACAAAGCACAGAAGAGTGCTTGGATGAATAGTGGAAATATTTCTTGATTGGTATACAAATCAGTTCATCCCAAATGTGAAGAGGTTGGGAGAACAAGAAAAGAAAACTGGAAAAGTAATTCTTCTACTGGACAATGCACCATCTCATCCAGAGACGGATACATTGAATGCAGTTGATGCAAATTTTAAAGTAATTTTTCTGCCTCCCAATGTAACAGCACTGATTCAACCAATGGATCAGGGTGTTATAGCAAAGCTTAAAAAGATGTACAAGAAGGAAGTCCTGCGTCGTTTATTGTTGGCTGAAGATGAAGAAAGTGTGGTGGCGTTTTCCAAAAAGCTTAATCTCAAAGACTGCTGCTATATGTTAGATGATGCTTGGACCACCCTGTCACAAGATAATCTCAACAAGGCTTGGAGTAGATTGCTTGGGAAAAAAGGAGGAAATGAAACTACTGCAGTGGACACAAATGATGATTGTATAAATGAAGTTGTGAAACTGTTTCAAGCAATGCCCGGATTTTCGGACTGTGACAAAGATGATGCACACATGTGGCTAGAAGATGATAATGATTCTGGTTTTCAGTTTTTGAATGACGAAGAAATTTTGTCTTTTGTGCAAGAAGAAAACCAAATACATGTAGTGACCGATGATGAAGACACCTCAGAAGTACATGATGTACTTGTAGATTATGAAGAAAAACCAAAACGTCGACCAAGTCCTGAAGAGGCCTAGCACTAGAAACTGCGATGGCTTGGTACGAGCAAGAAGATGACAGCTGTCCTACACAGCTTCTGCTGTTGAAGAGAATGCGGGACTTAGCAGCCAAAAGGAGACTATCCAGTTTGGTGCAAAAGAGGATTCCTCATTATTTTAAATAGTGGGCTACATCTGTGCAAGTACATATATACGTAAGTTGCGCCTGGTTTTGAATCGTTTGTAATGTTATTTTGAAAACATTTCTCTTTCTTAACAAAAATAATTATTACAAGAAGTACATGCACTGCAGTGTAATAAAAGATGTTGGTGATACAGTGATCTAATACAGTGTGGGTATTATTATTACAGTACAAGTAAATATGTTTTATAGTGTATTTTCCTTGTGATGGTTAATTATTTTTAGAAATATGTGTACATGTACTCGATACATTATGTAATCCAATTATCCGAACATTTGATTATCCGAACGATGCTCGGTCCCATGGGGTTCGGATAAATGGAGTTCTACTGTATTAGTTTAGACAAAAAGTCCTTGTTGAATTCTTTAAATAATTACGAGTTGTACCTTTCTTGAATTTCCTTAAGAACTAAAAGTCACTTGTCTTGACTCCTGACATAGACAAGTTTATCATCACTACACTTCTATTGTCTTTTGACATTTTCTTTTGACTGCTCACAGTGATTGTAGCATATTCACATATAGTTTACTCAGCTTCAATGTTCTGGTACAGCACTTCTGGTCTACACTAGTAGCATTTGCAGCAGATGGTTATTGGCCCTGCACTAGGCTGACCCACTCCTGAGGGAGTCAGTGCATGAACAGAATCACACAGAGGTGCTCCTTATTGTCGAAGTGAGTCACGGGTGGATTTCAGTTCGAGATCCTGCTGTTCCAAACCAGAACATTAACCCTTTTAGGATTGTTCAGAAGTTCAAACAGGACTGAGGAATTGGTGATGATTTAACTGCCCGGTATGCAGACGCAGAAATAAGCTTTTCAGGCACGCTGCTCTCTCTCTCTCTCTCTCTCTCTCTCTCTCTCTCTCTCTCTCTCTCTCTCTCTCTCTCTCTCTACCTCCAGCAGTTCGTCTATCGTCTGATTTGTAGTTTGCGCTCTGTACGATTTGAATTTCTTTTTTTTAAATAAAATGTTGCCTCGTTTTGGCGAGGAGCGTCCCGTTCAACATAGCCGGTTATATTAGGGCTCATGTCCAAATATAAAAGACCTTTAGGTCTGGAGAATAAGTTATGTGTTAGTTATAGTACGATTTGAAAGAACTACCACTGACTTTTATAGGTTGAGCGCGGACGTATGAGAGAGTACGGTACAAACTTCAGTCTTAATGTTAGCTTTCTCAGCTGATATGGGAAATCTGTGCTTAGTGTAGCAAAGTTTGATTTGCTGGGGAGGTTATGATGGTATCCTAAAAGAATGAAATCCGTGTCTGTATTAACCGTGTGAGGTCAAGCACATGTAGGCCCCTGACTCTATAAATGATGATGATGAATTATGTGCAGGGAACCTAACGCTACCTCCCTAGATCTCACACGGTCACTATTTTGGCTCTAGTGTCTGGTGTATGATGTACCTAGTGTCTAGGGGAGAAATGAAATGATGGTACACAACACAAAAACACTTTAATTTTCTATGAGGAAGTGAATAAAACCAGTGGTTAAGTTTTTCTTTAAAAGGAATAGTTTTTTTCTGTACAGTTTAATCTGCCTTTCCAGCCATATCTTTTGGACAGGTCTTTGAAAATGAGGACAAGATAGTGTACAGAAAAGATCAACTAAAATATCTGGACTCTTTGTCCACTAAACTGCAAAGTCAATATATATATCTATTCTGTTGGAATGTTCACAGCTTACTCTTTGTTCATCTAAAAGGGAGAGTCACTGTGTATGAGGGGCTGTATTTTCATCATACCCCATAAACTTCCTGAGTATGATTTGAAATACCCGTGTTTATTAAACGGAAATGTCAGATATACCCAGATACTTAACACATCACCTGGGATTCCTTGTAAGATAATAATACAGTATGAAGTTGCAGAAAATCTCGATCTCTCCAGATGCCCAAGCTCCTCCCGTTATCTTTTGACAGCATAAACGAATGGTCGGAGACTTGATGGCTTTATTCTCACTCAGCAGGTTTCCTGTTACCAGCTGGCAACAGGAAATAAAACCTCTGCAACAAAAGGACACCCTGGCCTTTTATATCTGATCACTTCTTATATTTATTATTTTCCTACTATGATATGGGGTCAGCTTAGCGTGCATTACAGGTGCACTCGCCCCTAATTTTACATGACTCCCACCTTGCTGTGACCACACCTCAGGTCCCTATGGCAGATACGCCACTGTACGTTTACATAGTTTTCCTCAATAAAATAATGTGGAGTAACCACATTTCCTTTGGTATGATTTTCGCTTCTTTTCTTTTTTTAAATATAAATGCTTCAGGTATGTTGAACAGTGTTCATGGAACACGGAGGCTTACTAATATATTCTAATGCAATAATATTAAAACACAATCATGACAACATACATCAGTTAGATACATTTCAATGTGAGGACTCAACAATGTCTGCTCCCTGCACGTCCTTCACTTTTCCCAATAGCAGTATCTAACTTTGGCAGGGGATTAAACATAATAATTCATAATTCATAAAGCATTCTTACCACAAATATCAAGAAATATAAACAAATGACGCTGACTTGCAAAGAAATAGCCTCAGTTTCCTCTGCACTGCCCAGACTGTGAATACTTCTTTATTTAAGTTTACAATTAACACAGCTGATCTCAGCGTATTTGAAATGAAAAGTTTTGTTCAACTGGCAATAAATAGTGAAAGCCTTTTGCTAATATTTATTAGCACTGGCCAATGGAAAGCTTGCGACTACCAGAGTTCAAATGTAGTTTTTGAAAAACAAAAATAATTCCAAACAAACTCTGCGTCTGGTAGTTGATTGGCCAGTCTGCTTTAGTTATGCCAATACAAAAAGATGTTAGTTTTGGGTAACAATTTTCCTACCGCTCCCCTTTCCCTCCTATACTCTTTTTACCCAAGCGAATTTGAAACCACCTCAATGCCTCTTTTCTAAGCTGGCGTCCCCACTAACGTTATGAAAAAAAAACAAGCAGGAACAACAGTCTGTCTGGTCGCGCGTCCGTAGACATTTAGTATTTTCTCAATAACTTGGTTAATACTTGTACTATCATATTATTTAAAACATATTCTTGCTCAGTGGACTTTAAGCTATACTACCATATGATTTTTATGACTAGATTCATTATGGTTTTGATTTTCAATTTTGTCACCGGCAATCGTCAAATAAAAATTTTACACAAGACGGCCATCTTTTCCCCCCTTCCTCATATCTCGCTAGCATGTATTTTTCAAATAACTACTTGTTTTAGTGACGTCAGTAATACTACCGCGAGGAGGAAATAAAATTGTCTGCGTGTTTGCCTCTGTTGGCTTTGCCACATCGTGTATATACTATTAGTCTTGCGTGCAGAACGACGCGGGTTTTGGCATGCGTTGGTAGCATTTTGCGTTAATGTATTACAGTCGTCTCGTTATTGCTACTTAGAAAAAGTCCAAAAGACTACCAAATTTTGTGTTACTGTTGACAGATTACGTTACTTCAGACAGCAGTTTGGCGTTACATTTCTAACAAATCGTTAATTATAAGGCTAGGCTGCATTGTGTATGAAGCAGATCTGGCAAAATGTTAAATATTAGTAGTACGTTTTCGAAACCGAAACTAAAACGCGTGTTAGATTTTTACCGTGGGATCGTTCTATAGGCTTTAGCACTGCACAAAATTCAGCGCTATGCTGGCGTGTGAGAGTATCACCGTCAGACACAATAGGGCGGGTTTATTTATTATCATTTTATGACTAAAATCTTACTGAAATGAGCGATTATTCTCGCAGATTTTACTACACACCTCCCATCCTAAAACATGCATTCATTTGCAGGTTATAATCTGCGAGATAACTTAGCTCAATGAAGTCTTACGCGTTTTTTCTGATCTTCATCATAAGGATGTCTACTCAAAAAGTCTGCACCCACGTTCTGAGGGCCGGGAATATATTCAATCAGAAATGAGTATGGCTGCAATAATAAAGACCATCTCAATAATCTGGAATTTTCATGCTTGGCCTGTGACAGGAATACGAGTGGTGAATGATCCGTTTGGACCACAAATGTCCTGCCATATAAATAAATCTGGAATTTTTTTTATAGCCCATATCAAAGCTAGACATTCCTTTTCACTTGTTGAATAATTTTTTTCCGCCTTGTTCAACTTGCGGCTTGCATAAGCGACTGGGTTCAATTCTCCATCTTGTGAGGAGGACCTTTGCAACAATGTAGCGCCTAGGCCCACATTGCTTGCGTCACTTCTCACGATAAATTCTTGATTCAAGTCAGGCAATTGCAATACTGGCCTGCTTGTGAGTTTTTCTTTTAACTCCTGGTAAGCCAATTCACACTGTGCGGACCAATTTATTGTATCAGGTTGACCTTTGCGAGTTAAATCCGTCAGAGGAGCACATATAGAGTTAAAATGTTTAATGTACTTTTGGTAGAAACCACACAACGACACGAAAGATCGCACATCTTTCTTTGTTTGTGGCCTAGGTGCTCTTTTCAATTTTTCCAGATTCTTGGGATCAGGGGTCATGCTACCCTGATGTACAGTATGTCCCAAGAATTCCAACTCTTTGCAACCAATACAACATTTTGTTGGCCTAGCGGTTAAGTTAGCCTCTCTGAGTCTATCAAACAGCATATTCAAAGAGGTAACGTGTTCCTCAAATGTTTCCGTAGCAATGAGGATATCGTCCATAAAATTCGAAATACATGGATTTTTCAGGGGATCCAGCAATTTTTGCATCATCCTAGAAAACACACTCGGGGCATTTTTCAACCCAAACGGTAACATGTTGAACTCATAATGACCTTCCGAGGTGCTAAAGGCTAAATAAGGTCGAACCTCAGGCTTTACTGGAATTTGATAATAGCCTTTGCTAAGATCCACCTTAGAAAAATATTTTGCCTTGTTCAGCCTGGCAAATAGTTGAGTAGTATCAGGTAATGGATCCACCTGACCTTCTGTGACAGCATTCAGTTTCCTGTAATCTATGCACAGTCTATGTTCTCCCGATGGTTTCCGCAACAAAACCACACAGGAACTATAAGGAGACTCACTGTGAGAAATAATCCCTTCTTGTAACAAATAATCTATCTCCTCTTTCAAAGCTTTTTCCTTAGCGAAAGGAATAGAATAGGGCCTCATACAGATAGGTGCTGGGTCTAGTAGTTTCATATCATATTCCAACAAATTTGTGTGCCCCGGTTTATCCGTTAACACATCTGTATGTTTCTCAAGGACCTGTTGAACCTTCTCCTTCTGTCCTTTTGTCAGGTGATTACTGATCTTCACCTGTGCAAACGTTTCACTGGTTTTCAGTGGATATTCAAATGAGGAGAGAGGGTCATTTTTCATTTCGGTTGCGATAGACAAGGCCAATAGGTGTGTTCCTTCCTGGATTTGTCTGTCCAGATATTTCTTCAAAAGGTTCACATGATAGACTTTTTCCTTTCCCTTTTTGTCTATCTTATAATTTGTTCTGGATACCTTTTCCAAAACTGTGTATGGCCCTTGCCATCCGATCTGAAGTTTATTGTTGCTGCCTGGCAATAGAAGAAGTACCTTCTCCCCTACAGCAAGTTCCCTATCCTTAGCTTTCTTATTATAATAAGCAGCATGCTTTTTCCTGGCTTGTCTCAAATTATCATTTGTTAGTTTCCAACTAGTTTTTAAACGAGTGGTCAGTTCGTTCACATATTGATATGATGAGGTAACAGTCTCCTCTGCCTTCTCATCTGTCCAGGTCCTTAACAAATTACATATGGACTTTTAATTTTTCATACTTATTTTTCATGGCACCTGTCAGGTCCTTTACTCTAGAAGCTTTATAGTGAGGACTTTTCTTCCTAGAATCATCACTCACAAATCGTCCACTACAGTTTATATAATTCTGACCGAGGGATTGTCAGCTTAGTCTGGGGTAAAACTACTCGTCGCATAGTGGCCATTCTAATACATTTAAGCGAAGACGGTGTGTGAAAAGAAGGCTCCCATTCCACGTCGTCTACTTTATTACAATTATTTTTAGTTCCAGGCCTAAGTTTGTCCCGTGGCGTGTCTAGGTCCTGATCAATTTTCCCACTTGTGGGTGTTCCCTCATGAAATACGCCACATGCTTCTACAAAATTCTCAACGATGACCATCATATCTGGCCAATAATATTTTTGAGCTTCTTTCTGGCAGATGGTACCTACTTTCTCGTAGTCCCCATCTTTTCCCACATGTAAACTCCATATTACGTCTGCCCTATACATTTTAGGAAGAACCAGCTGTCCATGACCAGCTGAACCAGTTCCGGACTTCCTATATAACAATTTATTCTTTATGTAAAATTCTCCTTTTCTGAGTATCACCGTCAGACACAATAGGGCGGGTTTATTTATTATCATTTTATGACTAAAATCTTACTGAAATGAGCGATTATTCTCGCAGATTTTACTACACTTAGCATAGTCCATAAAATATGCTCGTTCTGTTAAACCAGATTATGGATCACTGTCATCCCTTTTTCATTCTGTATGTGCTTCGTTAGCTTCATTTATATATATGGTTGTCCGTAATAGATTTTGTCTTTGATTTAATATTTATTTCCGAAGTCGATCGACACAACAGTTTTCATAATGCTGGCCCCTTTACCTTCAATTATCTCCAAAACGAATTAATGTAGCAATTGTTCCCTTGACATGCAAATAGTTAATCTTCGTCTTCAGCAAACGAGACTAATCTCATGTCTTTCTGTCCAGCCATTCTCATGACAAGAAGCTGTACCAATATATTTACAATACACCTGACACTTTTGTTATGCTCATTTTGAAACTGTCAAATGTAGAATTTTATGCTCATTTTGAAACTGTAGTAGAATTCTTTAAAGATTCGCACGCTTCGTTCAGTATAGAACTAAAGAATGTC
The DNA here is from genome assembly GCA_024509875.1 of Oreohelix idahoensis. Taxonomy (NCBI): domain Eukaryota; kingdom Metazoa; phylum Mollusca; class Gastropoda; order Stylommatophora; family Oreohelicidae; genus Oreohelix; species Oreohelix idahoensis. The sequence goes on along the minus strand of JAMPIV010013944.1, from coordinate 24,791 downwards.
AGCCATGACAGTGCATTTTTGTCAGATGTATTCACAAAGTTTAACGAAATTAGTCTGCAACTGCACGGAAAGGATATTAATCTTATGAAAGTCAAATCTGTCGTCTCCAAGTTTCGGTCCTTATTAGGGACCAAAAGATGCAGCAATAGAGAATGCAGTCAGCGACCCATAGCTTGACTGCTTGCATCAGGGTCAGCGAACCAGAGCTGACGAAGACCGTACTTCACCTCCACGTGGTGGTCCTGGAAACAGTCTGCAGCAGTGCAGTCTGGCTGAGCGAGTACGGATCGAAGAGGGAAGGCAAACCCGGTCCCTAAAAAATGCCGTGCTGAAGTCGGATGTGTCGACCGAAAGGTGCAGATATCACAGCTACGGCGCAAACAGACACAACGCAACCACCGTCCTTTTCAGGGCGAACGAGGAAGAAGAAGAAGAAGGTCCTTATTAACGCTATTCAAATGCAATATTGGCCGTCGCGAGCTAATCCACTTTTCGAGCCTTTTTTAGTTAGTCAAAGTGCGGTGACTCGAACAAGTTTGGGAACCACTGAACTAGCTTCTTCCTAATTTTTTTTTCTTTTTTATGAAACACAAATCAAAGATAATTTGTTTCCTTTTATCCACCATCAATTAGTTTGCCTACCACTGCTCTATGAAAGAAAAATATGAAGGGAAAAAAAACGAACTGACATGAAGGACGATATGAAGGAAGAGAAATGACAGTATGAAACATAATCCTGTTCTCTGCTCAGATTAAAAAGCAGTTTCCGCTCTCTGTTTTTCGACACCTCTTTTAACACCGCTTCCGGTCAGTAATGAGAGAAAGACACGTCACACTTTTTGTTTCGTGGGTGCTATATTTTAAACAACCCTATTACGAGATGTCGTTTGATCTTCGATATTTCTGACAGCTCGCTAAAATAAATCATCTTTTATCTTTCATGATGTCTACACTTCATAACGCTTTTTTTTTCCACGTTTTAGAACTGTGGGGTGGGGAAAGCTTCAAGGACAAAGAAAGGGAAAGAGATGACGAAAATAAAACAAGTTATTGATATTATGAGAAAAAAAAATAATCAATATAACGAGAAAAATTAAGAAATAGAAAACAACTGACAGAAAAAGAAGAACGACAATAGATCAAGGTAAGAAGGCAAATTAAAATAACGAAGAAGACAAAAATATAAAATAAAACATGAAAACAAAATAGAAGAAGACATTATTTGAAAAAAAAAAAACGAAGAAGATTAATAAAAAATGAAGAAAGATTCTAGAGAGGAAAGAAGATAAAAAAGAAAAAGTTAATAAATTAGTGAATGAAGGGAGCCTCGGTAGCGCAGTGGTTAGTGCACTGGCTTCAGAGTTCGGTGGTCCATGGTTCGATCCCCAGTTGAGGAGGGATTTTTTTTAGATCGCAAACGGTCGACCCAGCCTCATGAACTGGGTACCAGTGCAACTCTGCGAAGGTTAAGGCGGCCGGCGTAATGCTGATCACATCACCCCTAGTGTCCCGATGGTCAAGAAAATATGGGCCTAACACCATATTCCCAATATGCCTTAATGGGCGTGTAACGGGATCCTTGACCTTTTACCTAATGAATTCATGAATGAAATAATGAATGAATCACTCAAGGTAAGAACAAATAGCAAGATAATAAAGCAGGAGAGACAATAACCAACAAAGAAAGACAGAAAAATAGAAAGCAAAGCAAGTAGAAACAAAAGGGGGACATTTAAAAAACGTATGAATCCAAATGAATTATTAAATACCAATTATTGAATACTCCAGAGCAGGAAAGAAAAATAGAAAGACGAAATAAAGAAAGAGACGAAATAATAAAGAAAGGAAAAAAATGGGAAGGAACTGAGTGGGCGAATGAAAGAAAGAACGAAAGAAAGAAAGTACAAACTTGAAAGAAAGAAGGAAGACGAAAAAATAAAGAATGCGTAAAAGAAAGAAAGAATGAAACCTTATATTCAGACCACAAATTACTTCCTAATCTTTTGATGCGAGCTAACAGCAGTGCGGTGTGAAATCTTTCTAAGTATACCCATTCGGTAATATTGCTCCAGTCGCATGATGGAAGTTTAACAAATTCATAGTGCTGATAAATTATCTCTTTTAAGATCGCGTTAGCTAAGGATGAACTTTACGACACTGAAAACTCGGGACTTGAATAGGACGAGACATTGAACTATTTTAACCCTCTGAATGTGGTCTAAGTATAAAAGGAGTTTTACTGTAAGATGAAAAGAAACTATCAGATCTAATTACCTGAAATTTTTACACAACAACCACAACATAAAGGTGCATACCTTTAAAGACCATTGAGTAAAATTTTACCTTTGACATTCGCTGCGTCAAGACATAAGTTCTACATTTTATTGCAAAGTGTAACGATCAAAGCGGATTTTTTGCGAATATAAAATGTAAACATTCTTCTAAATGTTAACAGTCATTTATCTTCATCATTTCCCTTATGTTTTGTAGGGAGCTTAGGTCTTCCGAAATTCCTAATAGGCCTTTCTGTCCTGTACCATCAGTTTTGGATGTTCTTATGTCTATTTCATATATGTCACCAGCTCTCTTCTTCATTTGTCGTTAGTTCCATCTCGACCTCTCTCACCCTTGAGATTCCAGACCAGGGATTGCAATGTAATGCTATAAAGATATTTCCTCAATGTGTCTTCAATCTAACATCTACGTCTTCGTGTCATTTCTTGCTCTTCTATCACTTGTTTGGTTCTTGTCATCAGTTCCACACAGGTGGTCTTGTCACAAGCATATAACAGTGGAAATTGGATGTATTTACAAAACTTAATTTTTTAAATCCGATATTTTCAAGGAAGAGGACACAAACCAGTCCGACCAACAGACGAGCAATAAATTGAGAAGAGAAACACTGGAAAACATCGCGACCATGGAAAAAAAAAAAGAAGGGAAAGGATGTAGATGAAGACACCAAAAGAAAATAGATATTGGCTAGCTTTTATATTGTATGAGAAGAGATCAACATTAGAAATGGTGTAGAGCTTAACACACTGAGGAATATGGAAGAACAATATAACCTACGCCTCGAGACAACAGCACCTGGTGTTACTTGACATACTTTAAATATATCCGTAAACAAGCGTGTAGTGCTCTTAGATTTGTCTACCCATCAGTCGATGTGCCCGGGGGGAGGGGGTCTCTGAAGAGATAAAAGAAAAGCAGGAATACTGCACCCTCAGGCATGTAGTTCAAGGTGACTAATGTGAGGTATTTTATGGGTCTGGCAACTTCATCATGTAAAACAAATTATGACCACAGAGACTATCACAGCAAGAGTATGTGAATACTTGGTGCAGATAGTGGTGGCTGCGTGCTCTGTATGGAGCACAAATGAAAATAATCATGATGGTGATGATGATGATAATGACTCAAACAATTTTCTTTGACTGCATTGTTTCTTTCTTCATTTTTATTTTTTAAAAATAAACTATAGACAAGGTCTCTGCAAACAAACGTTAGTTCTTCTTCTTGGCCTGTCAGCTCCGTCTGGAGAAAGGACGGTGATGGCGCCATACTCTATAAGAAGAGGACAGGAACATGACGAAGATGAAGTTGAATCAATGGTGTCCTTTAACAGCCTTGCGCGTGCCATCACCTTTCAATACATAAATCATAGACAAGGTCTCTCTAAATATGTTTCTTCTTCTTCTGTGTGGCCTGTCAACTCTGTCTGGAGCATAGGTCTTCCATTAGGTCGTCAAACTGTCATTCACTGACTGTAGACTCACCTTTGAAGCCACGCCTAATTTTTCTGTTGACATGCGCTGACAAGGTTTACCTTCGTTCAGACAGGCAAAATAACAGTCAACAAGAGCCCTGATTCGCTATCTCAATTATCACGCGAGCCGATTTGGCAATTAGCACTGTCGAACAGACAGGAATGCGCGGCTAGATTTAATCGGTTCTTTGACCAGGGAAAACGCGAGCAGGAGTTCGGCCGCTAACGGTTTTGGTGTCCATCGTTTCAGGAGACGTAAAGAAAAATGCCCAGGGGGAGATAATAATCTGATCTACAGCAGAAGAGACAAGATCAAAGCGGGTTTGTTCGCTTAACTGATTCTGTGTTGTTGGTTGGCACCAGGGGGCAGAAAATCTTATATCGAGAAGCGAACGAGTTGATTCCCTGATATGGACGAAGGCGCGATTTCTAGCACTAGTTAGTGAATATAACAGTTTTCAGTATATATACTCCGTCCTACCAAAGTCAGTTTATCAGTACGCTCAGGATATTTTGGAAATCTAGCTCGTGATTCTAGCCATTGTAAAAAGTGTGTCATAGCATTTGTGGAGATTGTTTCATATGTCTGATTGCGTATTGATCACGAAACCAGCCTTCCAGCGGCCTACGTCTACGTCTAAGCCTACGTCTAAGTCTAGGTCTAGGTCTGAATAGCTCCAGTAACAATTCTTATTTAGTATTTATTGGGTCTTAGAGGTTGATCTGTGCGGTCCTCTTGCTTCACCCAGAGAGAGAGAGAGTCCAAACTTATGAACAATAAGAATTAACTATAACTGGAGGTACAAAATACCCAGATTTTCAAAGTATGGTAAGCGAGGTTGAATGTGGCCACAGACTGACAGTGTGTGAATAAGAGTAGTAAATATTTCTGTTTGTATAATCATTGTACCTCCTTCTAATTTTGTTTGCTAATACTGTTATTTTACAGGAAAGATTAACTAGGAACTTTGTTCTTTACTGTATCGTCTATTGCAATACCTTAGTGTTAACCTTTGACCTTTTGGGGGTTCTTAACTTCTTGCGGGATCTTTTCTCAACGGAGGGGATGGCACTTATTGGGGTTATTTTCTAAATTCTGTAACCTATGATTTTATTGATTTATATATGTTGGATGTTGTGAACAGTTTGTATGATAATAAACTTAACAAAACTTAATTACTTGTGTTGGTTAGCTCAGCCCAAACCCATATTCAATTTACCATAGTTTTCACGTTTTTGCGTCTTGTCGTCACATAACTGTGTGTGTGTGTATAGTTAAACGTATATGTTTGTGTACGGAGAGAAGAATGGTCTGTTAACAAATTACAGTCGTAAAGATAGGCTGGACTAGAGTATCTTCTCAATCCAGTGACAGATTCTACCCTTAAACTATCCACTCGTGAACTCTATTTCTCATACCTTAATTCTCATTTATTTACCACTTCGCCTGTTCTATCCAGAAGGACCAAATCTATCCCTGCTACCTATCAAATTTACGACAACCAGTGAGTCCTAATGATGTAATACCCTACTTCCCCTGATCTCATGGGCACTGAGATCGGATGCATAGTCGGATAAGGGTGAAAAAATAGGATGTTCCATGTGTAAATTGCGCACGTTAAAAAATTGGAAATCGTAAAGAGTAGGTAATATGGCAGTTGCCCTGGCAAAATTTACAAAATTAGAAACAAAGCAACCCGCCAAGAATATATTTATAGAATGTGTGATTCCCGTTCACACATTGGGATCCTCGCCGGTGCTACGGAATTCGTGCACTGTGCTGAGATCGTTCTTGTGTGATCTAAAGGAGAATATCGGAGCACTGACGGGGTTGTTAGTGTCCAATAAAGATGGTCCTTAAAACAAAAAACCCAAACCGGTATCTGCTATGGGACAAACGTTACCTATTACCTGTTCTCTACAACTCAGGTTAGGTTGGGAGTGGGGGTAACGAAGACCAAGGTCTCTTACTATTTCTTTTACTTTGGATGTTCCAGATTACAGCGTCCGATTGGCTAAGCGGTTAGAACGCGTGCCTTTCGCGGCAAAATTATCAGGTTCTGAGATCAACACCTAGTAGCGTCACGCTCCAGTCTACCCAGCTGTAAATGAGGACCTCACTCTGCTTTTGAGTCACGGATGGCAAAGGCAGCGATGAAGGGAACCAGTCACCTCATGTCATTGGTTGAGACCTAGTGCAGGGAATTCTCTAACACTTCACTTCACTACGGCATTATCTATTGTGGGACTACTTTTACCTTTAATCCAGATTAAACACATCTTCTTATCAAACTGACAAATTTCCTGAACGTGAATTCTATTCACCGCCTACGCAAGGTCCTCGCCCGATTTCCCCACTCTTGTTCAGGAGTTGCTTGAAACGTTTGCAGCTAAGTTTCCGCATGATGACGCAGTTGGCTCACATTCCCAACCCTCCTTAGTTGCCTTTTGCAACATAGCTGATAGATTTCAGTGATTGGTTTGCGCACCCTTTTCTCGCCCCGGCAACTAACCATTAATGACTCTCCTTGGATTAATTTTCAGCATTTCTCCATGCGAGTTCTAGTTCTCTCTTTATATCGCGATCTCTCTTTTTCCAAGTTCCTCTAAATTTACATTATTTCCACCTTTTCCGAATCTTGTCGTTACTTTTTCTGTACTAAAGATTAAAACTGCATTAAATGAATATTTTGTATTGCTCTTCTGACTTTGTCCCATCTACCCTATAGAATAGTGGCAGGCAACCCACGAGCTTGGAAGATCGACTTTATAAACACTAAGGTCTCTAAAAATCTACCTAGATAAAAATCATATTCAGAGCTGTTGGAATAAGAACTGCCTATAAGTAGTTTTATCTATGCCAGGCCAACTGCTTCTTGCATTGCTGTCACAGAGATTTTGATCATTAAATTGCCTATATCTTCCTCTTTTTCTGTCACCCGTATTCTCCATTTTTATTATCACTCTTTACCTTTTTCCTGTATTTTTCGCATTCGTTGCGAAAAATATATTTCTTTCCCATCATCGTTTTTCTTTCTCATTCTGACTAGTAACCCTTATGCATCAGATGTCAGTCGTGCAGGTAGACGAGAATGTGCGAAAAATTCGTTTCGCTGGACATAGAGCAGACTTTATGTCTACAGTTGCACCTGTCACGCGCGGGTTTTTCGGCTGAGCGCTCAGGAAAGGCGTGATTACTGACATCTCTACGACGCAGTACGAGACAGTTGTCTGGAAATCCCAAACTGCCACTACATTCACGGTGGGCCCTGGTAGCGTGAGGCGTGAAAACGAGAAGTGTCAGTTATGGGAAATGCTTCTAGTTAATGTAAGGTGTTTAAGACGAAGAGGGGGGATTATTTCGTTTAGTAAAATTAAACGATTACCTCTTTGTCTGGTAATAGATATAACCAGAATGTTAAACTTTATTTCATTTCACTCAGTAACTTCGCAGTAAAGACTAGAACTAGCCTTCGTTCGATTTCTAAATAATCTCTGTTAATAGAGATGGCCTTTAGTTTGGTCGAAGTGGTTTAAGTCCTTAGTACTTCTGTATTTGAGGTAACTATATAATATCTAGTATTTATGAAGTGATTAAGTGTTAAATCGCCGATTTTATTTTACTAGTTCTTTTTTGCAGAGTGATTAAATTTATAAGTTTGTTATATTCTCTAGTCGACGAGTTGCAGTGGAAATACATAATAAATTATATTTCTAGCCTAACAAACATGTAGCGATAATGAATTTAATTTAACTGCTAACTACTCAGTCGAGATATATTTTCTAAAACTAACTTATAACTGCTAGATGTCTCATGAGTGTTGACGAAATATATTTATATGTATTTCAAATTCATGATGATTGATTTTATAATATAACTTATTTCACGGGAAGTGTTAAATGATAAGCTCTACGCTTGCAGTTTAAAATATAAGTTATATCCTTATACATAGTATGTATAATTATTTTATATGTGCTTTTTCCATTTTATGCAGTGAATACTTGGGTGATCCAAACTTTCCGGCGTTTAGTAGTAAAGAGACATACTTGTGAGAAGAATAGATATTTCCTATCTTTAACCACGTGGGTTGTTTCAAGTAACACTGGTCTGACAGTGCATGTGCCATCAGAGATAGACAGTAATACCAATCCCCCTAACGGCTTTCTAAAGACTAAATGTTTATACTGGGCCTTTGAGCCAGACTTTATTTCTTCACAATAAACTCAAATATACATGCTGCCTGGCGGCGAGAATAATTACCAGAAATAACATTAATATTCCCGACAAGTATTGAAAGAGTGTATAGTGAACCAAGCCTATCTGTTAAAAGAAGTTGTCCACTGGTCACTTTTCCCAAATGAAGGAAACCCTCGTGTTTTGACTCTGTGTGCCCGTTCAAACTTGCTTACCCTAACTGATCTAAGTGACATGAACAGTAATCTAAAAAAATAACTGGTGAAGTGAATGCTCCCCGAAAAACAGTGGAAGAAACCTGTAATTGTAGAGCTGGGATTCGCTTTATCCAAAGAATACAGATTCACTGTATAGAGAAGTGTCCTAAGGTTGCGCCAGACTGTGAACAACATCAAGTTTTTAGGTAAGCACGTGTGCCAGGGTACCCTGATGAAAGAACCGAGTGAAAGTGGACTGAGTGAGTTTTTTTTTATAACTATTGATTCACCCACTTTATAATCTCCTTACGGAAGATTGGCTGCGTAATTAAATTGTTCCTGTTGAAGGACAATATTAGACCCTAACCATATGTATTTGTGACTTTTTGGGCCATCATCTGTCTCATAACGGGGCTGTGGGCTAAACCTAGAGTTAACATCATAACGGGGCTATCATCCTTGTAGCATTCTCTTGAGAGTTTATGACTATTTGTATATGTTTTGATAAAAATTCTATGTGTTGTGAAGAAATTTTAAATGATAATTAAAATTTCCCTTGGAATTAATCAGCGTGTTGGTCAGCTCGTTCTAAATATTTATATAATCATTGTTATAGTTTTCCCACGTCTGTGTGTTGAACTGTCGTCACGTGTATGTGCGTGCCCGTGAGTAGATAGAAATATAGGTTATATATATATATATATATATATATATATATATATATATATATATATATATATATATATATATATATATATATATATATATATATATATGTGTGTGTTTGTGTGTGTGTGTGTGTGTGTGTTTAGACTGTCTGACGCTGTAAAGCTGTCGTAGAAGATAGGTGACAGAGAGAAGAATTTTTTTCGCTTTCAGAGACAGCCTCTATATCACATTCTATCATCTCACTCGTGGAATCTATTTCTTTTACTAACTCTCACTGCGTCTATCGCCTATTCTAATCTATTCAGAAGGGACCAACCAAAGTCTTAATTCTCCTATCAAAAATCTACGACAAATGGTTGCTCGTTACCGGGAATTGAACCCAAAATCCTGAGACGACTACGACAAATGTGGTCTCGTTCGAAGGATTTTTTAACTTAGAATAGGAAGACGAGTACGACAAATGTGGACTCATGTATCTGGATTTTGATCTTAAGATTCTTTATTCTGAAAAAGAGTAAGAGTGTGATGTCTTGTGAGTTGTTATATCTTTAAATAATTTATCCCCTAGACTAACGATCTGTTTTCGGGCGTGCTGACCACACAAACTGATAAGTTTTTTTTCCACAGCATTTTGAATAATATACATTTGGTTTACAGGTTGATGTTGTCGGAATACATGTTAATTAATGATTTTGTAATACTAAACGCTGGTAAAGTTTTGTGAGTGTATAACATTCACAAGGGTTCTGAAGCAGGAAGGTGTTTGAACTAAGTTAAGGAGTGCGTTTCGGACTAATTGTCCAGATTAATTGCCTCCCTCACCCTAACTGTCTTCAGGCGTAAACTTATAGTGGATTTTAAAATTAAGGGATTATTTTTCTCTTTAAATTTTTGTAATAATTATTTTTGCTTCCACTGTAGCAACTTATTTTTTCAGAAGTAATCTTAACTACCATTTAGTTGGCGTAGTCGTGTTTGCATTAGGTGCTTTATTACCGATTAATAGCAGCGATAGTTAGATTTTATTTTGGAGGAGGTATCCCAGGGTTAAGCATATCATATTTTATTTGGTATTTTCTCGTAAGTGGTAGGAACCAGTGTATCCTTTTTCCTATTTTCTTTCTCCACTAGTCTCAGTCACTGACATAATATGGCCGAGAGGGCAAAGCTTAGACAACTCCTCAGGGACGAAGCGAGAGAGGAGGGACTGGAAGGAGATGAAGCGAAAGCATTTGTCAGAGACGAACTCGAGAGATATGACGCGGAGAGAAAAGCAGCTGAAGCTAAAGAGGAAAAAGAAGAAGCCAGAAGGAAAGAAGCGGAAGACCGCCTATTACAGGAGAAGAAGATTGAGGAAGAAATGGAAATCCGCAGGATGCAGCATGAGGAAAGAGAGAATGAGAAGGAGAGACAGCACGAGAAGGAGGAGAAGGAGAGACAGCACGAGAAGGAGAGGGAGGAGAGACAGCACGAGAAGGAGAAGGAGGAGAGACAGCAGGAGAAAGAGAGGGAACAGAGACAGCACGAGTTGGTGCTTAAAACTCTAGAATTCCAAAGTCGGGGCGCTGCCTCTACCTCCAGCAATGGAGAGTCTTCTCCTCATTCATCCTTAACTGATCCTTCTAACACTCAATCTACTCATCTCACTGCTATGTCTTTTCCGCTTGAGTCTTTCCCTTGTCCAAACGAGAAGATTGACACGTATCTAGAAAAATTTGAGAAAATTGCAACTCTGTACGGTTTAGAGAGGTCGCGTTGGAACATGAAGCTTTCCCAGGCTTTGAAAAGTTCTGCGTATGATGTTTACGCCAAACTGGAAAGCAGCCAACAAGACAACTATGATCTGTTGAAGAAAGCGTTACTGGAGCGCTTTGAAATGAACGCGCGCAAATTTTTGCAACTGTTTCGCAACAGCAGGAAAGAGAGCTCTGAAACTTATCAACAGTTCTCATCTCGTTTGAAGGGATACCTAACAAAGTGCCTTGAGCTTTCACAGCTCCCCTCTACCTACGAAGGTCTTGAGGAATTTGTTTTAACAGAACAAATAAAGAACACATTGTCTGCAGATACCCGAAGATTTCTAGCTGAGCAGGGAGCAGAAAAACTTGAAGACATCTTAGAGAAGTCTGAGCGTTACCATAATGCGCTGGCTGAACTACCGGCCACTAAGCGGAAACCGACAGAGGAGCATTTTCGAAAAAATAATCTAGATCAACCTTCTCATGCTTCAAATCAGAATAATCACAGAGAAACTGGACCTCAAAACCCCCCTCCTGAAAAATCCAAGTTCTACAAGAACAAGTACCCCAACCACCCCAAACAGTCTGATCAACCCGACCGCCCTACATGGCAGCGCAGCCAGAAAGGACAAGGTGGCAAAGGGAAGACCCCTGAGCACGGGACATATGATCAGAGTGAGCACACCGAGCCTAAACGCATCGGATGCTTGCTAACAGTCTCGCAAGGCGGAATTATTGACAGTGATTCCCAACCTGTTGGGGATACACCCTCAACGCGAGGTACTGTTACATTGAACGGTTCTCAAACTTCTTGTTTATTTGACACGGGGCTTTCTTATGATTGCATTGTTGCCAGAAACCTGGTCAAACCCGGTCAAGAGACAGCAGAGACCGTCCAACTTTGTGGAGTTCGTAAGAGTGATGCACCTACAGCGCTTCCCATCGCATTAGTGGAGATACACTCTGACTTTGTCAGAGGCGTGATCAAAGCGGCTGTTATGGATGATCCCATCTACCCAGTCATACTTGGCGGGAGATACGTGTGTATTGGGAAACCGGAAGAGCCGATTGCGGCAGCAGTAACTACAAGAGGGCAAACCAAGAAGGAACGGGAGCCTGCGCCTAATTTGTTACCTGTGAAACTTAAAGAAGCGCAATACAAGGACCCTACTTTGGCACCCTGCTTTAGGAAACTGCCCATGGCTAAGGAACCCAAACAGCACGGGGACATTTTTTCTAAGGATGGCGTACTTTATCGCAGAACGGGCAAGCCTGACCAAGGTTACAACCAGCTCCTAGTACCGAAACAGTACAGAAGCCAAATCCTAGAAATGGGGCACTCTCTTCCCTTCAGCGGACATATGGGACAGAACGCCACAAACCAACGGATAACCACTCATTATTGGTGGCCAGGAGTAAATACTGAGATTATCAGGTATGTCAAATCCTGTGCCCAGTGCCAACGTGTGCCACCCAAGCAACGGGCACCCCCAGTCTCTTTGGGTGAAATGCCAATAGTGGGTACACCATTCGAACGGGTTGTGATCGACATTTTAGGACCCTTAGAAAGGACTAAAAGAAGGAACAGGTTTATCCTGACCTTAGTCGATACATGCACTTTATGGGCAGAAGCTATCCCGCTAACATGCGCAGATGCCAAGCATGTCGCAGAAGCCCTCGTGCAGATTTTCACTCGGTTGAGATTCCCGCAGCAAGTGTTGACGGATAACGGATCTCCATACCGAAACCTCTTGATGGATGAGATCGTTAAGATCTTGAGGACCCAACACATCCACACTAAGCCATATACTCCGGCCGGAAATGGGCTCGTGGAACGTGCTAATGGAAACCTCAACATGATGCTAAGTAAACTGGCACAAGTGAAACCTGAAGATTGGGATCTTTGTATTCCTGCAGCTTTATTTGGCTACAGAGAATCTCCTCATACTTCCACAGGATTTCCGCCAGCTACGTTTTTATTCGGCAGAACCATTAAGGGCCCGCTTGAAGCCTTACTTTGGTCGCTAACAGACCAGAAGGCTGATGAGACAGTTGTCTCAGCCAGTAAATATCTGTCGGTTTTAAAGGAAAGGTTGAAACTAGGGTGGGACCTAGCAACGACTAACTTTAAGCGAGCACGCACAAAGCACGCTAACCGATACAGGAAAGTCGCGAAAGAAAGAGAACTGGAAGCAGGAGAGAAAGTTTTGGTGCTACTCCCTACCGGAAACAACCAACTGAAGATCGGATGGCAAGGGCCGTTTACCGTCCTGAAAAAGATTTCTAAGGCTAACTACCAGATCTCTATTCAAGGAAAGGAGAAGGTTTTCCATTTAAATCTGTTAAAGAGATACTTGGAAAGACCAGTGCCAACCTCCGATCATCTCCTGACGATCGCCAAAACTGACGAAGATGAAGATAGTGGCAGGGAAACTCCACTGTACACACAGGAAATCTTTGAAAAATGTCAGAAGCGGCGACGCTCTTTCAAGCGCGCATGGGAGACATTCCAGAGGAAGGAAACTTGGGAGTAGACTTGAGTAGTTATTGGAGAGAGATGGAGGGGGGAGATGAGAGGGAAGAGGTCAGACACCTTGAAGCTACGGATATATGAAATTTAATTCCATAACGTAGACATGGAGTGCTTCCATATCTTAAAGGGGGGACTGTCACGTAGGGTTTATATTCATTTAATTTCCTACACCTTCTTCCTATTCTTTCACACAAATTCTCTCTTTTATTATCTCTGTATTTCATTTTTCCCGTATATTTTTCATCCATTCGTTTTGCGAATATTATTTTCATATAATTCGCAAACTTTACCTGTTTCTTTCTCAAAACTGAGAATCGCGCTAGGACGATATTACGTAGATGTCAGGGCTGCAGGGCGTCAGAAGGCGTGATAAGTCGGTTCGCTGAACATAGGACGTAGCAAATCGTCTACATTCTCACCGAGCGCGCGAGCTTCTTCTCGGCATTAGTCCCGGTGAGGTGTGATACTTTACATCTGCACCGGTCAGTATCCAGACATTTGTCTGGAAAATCCCAAACTGACACGGCGCTCACTTGGGCCATGGTCAGCTGTAGTGTGAAAACTGCCCTGCAATGGAGTCAGGCTGTCTGGGATTTGAAACTGACACGCGTACATCGTGGTCAGTAGGTGACAGTTACGACACGCGTTAAGCGGACGTAAATGTTGGGAGTAGGGGAGATAATTTCGCTTGGCGAAATAAGTTTGGGCCCTTTGTCTGATTTTAAGATATTGGCCAAGTTTGAAACTTTAATTTCATTCTCGCTCATAGACTCCACAGTAGATAGGTCGCTCGAAAACAGAATAGCTGTTAGCGAAGATCTCAGTTTGTTTCGGCAATTTGTCGAACTTCTAGACTTCCAGAAATATTTTCAGCATTTTTATTCTTAAGTTGTGCGACTACCTGTAATTCTGTGGTTGAGGTAATTAATATGATAGATATATAGATTTTGTGAGTGTTAAAGTGTTAAATCGCTTAATTCATTTTAATCTATTTCTTTAGCGCAGAAGAGAAATAAAGTGGTAGGCTATTATATTTTCTAGGGAAGCATTCAGTGGAAAGCAGAATAAAATTAAAATTTCTAGCTTATAACGGCAATTGTAGCTATTTATAAATTTAATTTAACTGCTAATACTCAGTCGAGTGTATTTTTCTAAACTAACGTATAAACTCTAGAATCCAGCCTCATGAATGGTGACGGAATACGCACGTGTTCTTAATTTATGAGGATTGCTGATTTTTTAAATATAACTTACGTCACGGGAAGTTTAAATGATAAGCAAAGCTCTCTGCTTGCAAGTTTAAATGTAAGTTTTAACCAGTACAGATTCTGTTTATTATATTATATGTGTTATTTTTCCTCCACACAGTGAAAGTTTTGGGGTGACCCTAACTTTACCAGCACCTAGTAGTAGTTTCCATACTTGTGAAGAAATAGACAGTCCTTATTTTGAAACCACGTGGGTTTTCTCAAGTAACACTGATCTGACGGTGCAAGTTAGACAGAAATACTAATATCCCTATAACGGGTTTTCAAAGACTGTAATGATAAATACTGGACCTTGGAGCCAGCACTTAATTTCTTCTAGAAACTCTATATAATTTGCTGCCTGGTGGCGTGAATATTAACAATCATTTCCCGACTAGATTATATATTGTGGACAAATCTGTGGTGTGACTAAAGTGAATCCTATACTGAGGGAAGGCACCGACCTGACATTCATCATTTTTTTAGAAACCTACGCTATTGACACTGTGCTCTGCTAACTCCCGCGCCTGGAATAATTGTTAGGTGACTTAATCAGACATTTGAACAAATTTGCATACCCAAGTAGTCGTTCCCGGAGACTCCGAGTTAAATACGTCTTTTGGAACTGGGGACTTCTTGGCAGAAGACTGCATTTTTTTTTGAGTCTGTGTGAAAAATCTAAAATCAATGTGTTCCAAGAGGCAGCAAGCAAAGTCGTGAGTACAAGTATGAGAAGCCATGGCGGAATGAATGAGTGTACGCTGGTTTGAGTGATATTTTCACTATTATATCTTTGACACCCTGTTGCTGTCCTAATTTTTTTTTCAATCTGCATAATTTGTTGCTAAGGCTAGAGTTCTTGTGTTTTGTCTTAGGTTAAATCAGATTTTTTTCAAACTCTGTGCATATAATTACGAGATAAAACAAAGAAAAACTCTTAGACTCAAACCCTATGTATCTGTGACTCGGGCGCCATCATCTGTTCTCTTAACGGGGCCGGGCTAAACCTAGAGTTAACACTATAACGGGGCTATCATCCTTGCAACATTTCCTTGATTTTTTTTGACTATGTGTATATGTATTTTCCTTGATGTACTTTCTTTGATGTTGTGAGCCGATTTTTCCTGATAATAAAAATCGCTCTTGAACTTAATAATCGTGTTTGGTCAGCTCGTTCTAGATAATATATATATCATTGTTATAGTTTTCCCACGTCTGTGTGTTTACCTGTCGTCACGTGTATGTGCGTGCCTGTGAGTGATAGAAATATACGTAATATGTATATTGGTGTAGTCTGTCTGACGCTGTAACAACTGTTGTAGAAGATAGGTGAGAGAGAGAAGAATTCTTTTCGCTTTCAGAGACAGCCACTATATCAAATCTATCATCTCACGTGTGTGGAAATTCTATTACCTTTCACTAACTCTCACTGAGTCTATCACCTATTCAAACCTATTCAGAAGGGACCAAACCTAGTCTTAATTCTCCTATCGGAAATCTACGACAAATGAGGGCTCGTTTCCGGTCTTTGAACTTAGAATAGGAAGACGAGTACGACAAACGTGGACTCGTCTATCTGGATTTTGAACTTAAGATTCTGTATTCTGATATAGAGTAAGAGTGTGATGTCTTGTGAGTTGTTATATCTTTAAATAATTACCCCCTAGACTAGCGATCTGTTTACGGGCGTGCTGACCACACAAACTAATAAGTTTTTTTTTTCCACAGCATCTTTGAATAATATACATTTTGGTTACAGGTTGATTTTGTCGGGATATATGTTAACTGCTGATTGTAATACTAAATGCTGGTAAAGTGGTGAGTGTATAACATTCACTGGGTACTGAGGCAGAACGGCGTTTGAACTAAGTTAAGGAGTGTGTTTCGGACTTTTTGTCCAGATTAATTCCCTCCCTTACCCGATCTGACTTCAGGGGCGAACTTATAGTGGATTTTTAAAAATTAAGGGATTATTTTTCTCTTTAATTTTTGCAATATTCTTTTGCTTTTCCACTGTAGCAACTTATTTTTCAGTTGTAATCTTAACTACCATTTATTTGGCGTAGTCGTGTTTTTGCATTGAGTGCTTTATTGCCGATAATAGCAGCGATAGTTAGATTTTATTTTGGAGGAGGTATCCCAGGGTTAAGGATATCATCTTTTGATTTTTGGTAATTTTTTTTTCTCGTAAGTGGTAGGAACCAGTGTATCCTTTTTTCCTATTTTCTTTCTCCACTAGTCTCAGTCATTGACATAATATGGCCGAGAGGGCAAAGCTTAGACAACTTCTCAGGGACGAAGCGAGAGAGGAGGGACTGGAAGGAGAGGAAGCGAAAGCTTTTGTCAGGCACGCACTCGAGCGATATGATGCGCAGAGGAAAGCAGCTGAAGCTAAAGAGGAAAAAGAAGAAGCGGAGAGGAAAGAAGCGGAAATGGAAGAACCGCTTTACAGCAGAAGAAGATGGACGAGGAAATGGAAATTCGCAGATGCAGCATGAGGAAAGAGAGAAGGAGAGACAGCATGAGAAAGAGAGAAGGAGAGACAGCATGAGGAGAAGGAGAACAGAGGAAAGAGAGAAGCAGACGACAGCATGAGTTGGCTCTTAAAAACTCTTGAGTTCCAAAGTCATGGTGCTGCCTCTACCTCCAGCAATGGAGAGTCTTCTCCTCATTCTTCCTTAACAGACCCTGCTAACACTCAATCTCTTCAACTAAATGCTATGTCTTTCACTCTTGAATCTTTTCCTTGTCCAAATGAGAAGATTGACACATGGTTAGAAAAATTTGAGAAAATTGCAACTCTGTACGGGTTAGAGAGGTCGCGTTGGAATATGAAACTTTCCCAGGCCCTAAAAGGTTCTGCTTATGATGTTTATTCTAAGCTGGAAAGTAGCCAACAAGACGACTACGATGTGTTGAAGAAAGCGTTACTGGAGCGCTTTGAAATGAACGCTCGCAAGTTTTTGCAACTGTTTCGCAACAGCCGGAAAGAGAATTCTGAAACTTTTCACCAGTTCTCATCTCGTCTTAAGGGATATCTAACAAAGTGCCTTGAGCTTTCGCAGCTCCCCTCTACCTATGAAGGTCTTGAGGAACTTGTTCTAACTGAACAAATAAAGAACACTTTGTCTGCTGATACCCGGAGATTTCTCGCTGAGCAGGGGGCAGAAAAACTTGAAGACATTTTGGAAAAGTCTGAGCGTTATCACAATGCGCTGGCTGAACTACCGGCCACAAAGCGGAAACCGACAGAGGAGCATTTTCGAAAACATAACCTAGAGCAATCTTCTCAGGCTTCTAACCAAAACAACCACAGAGAAACTGGACCTCAAAACCCCCCTCCTGAAAAATCCAAGTTCTACAAGAACAAGTACCCCAACCACCCAAAACAGTCTGATCAACCCGACCGCCCTACATGGCAGCGTAGCCAGAAAGGACAAGGTGGCAAAGGGAGAACCCCTGAGCACGGGACATATGATCAGACCGAGCACACCGAGCCTAAACGCATCGGATGCTTATTAACAGTCTCGCAAGGCGGAATTATTGACAGTGATTCCCAACCTCTTGGGGATAGACCCTCAACGCGAGGTATTGTTATTTTGAACGGTTCTCAAACTTCTTGCTTATTTGACACGGGGCTTTCTTACGATTGCATTGTTGCCAGAAACCTGGTTAAACCCGGTCAAGAGACAGGAGAGACCGTCAAACTTTGTGGAGTTCGTAAGAGTGATGCACCTACAGCGCTTCCCATCGCATTGGTGGAGATACACTCTGACTTTGTCAGAGGTGTGATCAAAGCGGCTGTTATGGATGATCCCATCTACCCAGTCATACTTGGCGGGAGATACGTGTGTATTGGGAAACCGGAAGAGCCGATTGTGGCAGCAGTAACTACAAGAGGGCAAACCAAGAAGGAACGGGAGCCTGCGCCAAATTTGTTACCTATGGAACTTAAAGAAGCGCAACAAAAGGATCCTACTTTGGCACCCTGCTTTAGGAAACTGCCCATGGCGAAGGAACCCAAACAGCACGGGGACATTTTTTCTGAGGATGGCGTACTTTATCGGAGAACGGGCAAGCCTGACCAAGGTTACAACCAGCTCCTAGTACCGAAACAGTACAGAAGCCAAATCCTAGAAATGGGGCACTCTCTTCCCTTTAGCGGACATATGGGACAGAACGCCACAAACCAACGTATAACCACTCATTATTGGTGGCCAGGAGTAAACACTGATATTATCAGATATGTCAAATCCTGTGCCCAGTGCCAACGTGTGCCACCCAAGCAACGGGCACCCCCAGTCCACATGGGTGAAATGCCAATAATGGGAACACCATTCGAACGGGTTGTGATCGACATTTTAGGGCCTTTCGAAAGGACTAAAAGAAGGAACAGGTTCATCCTGACCTTAGTCGATACATGCACTTTATGGGCAGAAGCTATCCCGCTAACATGCGCAGATGCCAAGCATGTCGCAGAAGCCCTCGTGCAGATTTTCACTCGGTTGGGATTCCCTCAGCAAGTGTTGACGGATAATGGATCTCCATACCGAAACCTGTTGATGGATGAGATCGTTAAGATCTTGAGGACCCAACACATCCACACTAAGCCATATACTCCGGCGGGAAATGGGCTCGTGGAACGTGCTAATGGAAACCTCACCATGATGCTAAGTAAGCTGGCACAAGTGAAACCTGAAGATTGGGATCTCTGTATTCCTGCAGCATTATTTGGCTACAGAGAATCTCCTCATACTTCCACAGGATTTCCGCCAGCTACACTCTTATTTGGCAGACCCATTAAGGGCCCGCTTGAAGCCTTACTTCAGTCTCTGACAGACGAGAAGGCGGATGAGACAGTCGTCTCAGCAAGTAAATATGTGTCGGTTTTAAAGGAAAGGTTGAAACTAGGGTGGGACCTAGCAACGACTAACTTTAAGCGAGCTCGCACAAAGCACGCTAACCGATACAGGAAAGTCGCGGAAGAGAGAGAACTGGAAGCAGGAGAGAAAGTTTTGGTGTTACTCCCTACTGAGAACAACCAACTGAAGATCGGATGGCAAGGGCCGTTTACCGTCCTGAAAAAGATTTCTAAGGCTAACTACCAGATCTCTATTGAAGGAAAGGAGAAGGTTTTCCATTTAAATCTCTTAAAGAGATACTTGGAAAAACCAGTGCCAACCTCCGACCATCTCCTGACGATCGCCAAAACTGACGAAGATGACGATAGTGGCAGGGATATTCCACCGCTATCACAGGAAATCTTTCAAAAAATGTCAGAAGCGGCGACGCTCTTTCAAGCGCGCATATGAGACATTCCAGGGGAAGGAAACTTTGAGGAGTGGACTTGAGTAGGAATTGGACAGAGATGGAGGGGGAAGAGGAGAGGGAAGAAGACAGACACCCCGAAGCTACGGTTATAGGAAATTAAACTCCATAACGTAGACATGGAGTGCTTCCATATCTTAAAGGGGGGAGGCTCTGTCACGTAGGGTTTATATTCATTTAATTTCCTACATTTTCTTCCTATTCTTTCACCCAAATTCTCTCTTTTATTATCTCTGTATTTCATTTTTCCTGTATATTTTTCATCCATTCGTTTTGCGAATATTATTTTCATATAATTCGCAAACTTTACCTGTTTTCCTTCTCTTAAACTGAGAATCGCGCTAGGACGATATTACGTAGATGTCAGGGCTGCAGGGCGTCAGAAGGCGTGATAAGTCGGTTCGCTGAACACAGGACGTAGCAAATCGTCTACATTCTCACCGAGCGCGCGAGCTTCTTCTCGGCATAAGTCCCGGTGAGGTGTGATACTTTACATCTGCACCGGTCAGTATCCAGACATTTGTCTGGAAAATCCCAAACTGACACGGCGCTCACTTGGGCCATGGTCAGCTGTAGTGTGAAAACTGCCCTGCAATGGAGTCAGGCTGTCTGGGATTTGAAACTGACACGCGTACATCGTGGTCAGTAGGTGACAGTTACGACACGCGTTAAGCGGACGTAAATGTTGGGAGTAGGGGAGATAATTTCGCTTGGCGAAATAAGTTTGGGCCCTTTGTCTGATTTTAAGATATTGGCCAAGTTTGAAACTTTAATTTCATTCTCGCTCATAGACTCCACAGTAGATAGGTCGCTCGAAAACAGAATAGCTGTTAGCGAAGATCTCAGTTTGTTTCGGCAATTTGTCGAACTTCTAGACTTCCAGAAATATTTTCAGCATTTTTATTCTTAAGTTGTGCGACTACCTGTAATTCTGTGGTTGAGGTAATTAATATGATAGATATATAGATTTTGTGAGTGTTAAAGTGTTAAATCGCTTAATTCATTTTAATCTATTTCTTTAGCGCAGAAGAGAAATAAAGTGGTAGGCTATTATATTTTCTAGGGAAGCATTCAGTGGAAAGCAGAATAAAATTAAAATTTCTAGCTTATAACGGCAATTGTAGCTATTTATAAATTTAATTTAACTGCTAATACTCAGTCGAGTGTATTTTTCTAAACTAACGTATAAACTCTAGAATCCAGCCTCATGAATGGTGACGGAATACGCACGTGTTCTTATTTTATGAGGATTGCTGATTTTTAAATATAACTTACGTCACGGGATGTTTAAATGATAAGCAAAGCTCTCTGCTTGCAAGTTTAAATGTAAGTTTTAACCAGTACAGATTCTGTTTATTATATTATATGTGTTATTTTTTCCTCCACACAGTGAAAGTTTTGGGGTGACCCTAACTTTACCAGCACCTAGTAGTAGTTTCCATACTTGTGAAGAAATAGACAGTCCTTATTTTGAACCACGTGGGTTTTCTCAAGTAACACTGATCTGACGGTGCAAGTTAGACAGAAATACTAATATCCCTATAACGGGTTTTCAAAGACTGTAATGATAAATACTGGACCTTGGAGCCAGATCTTAATTTCTTCTAGAAAAAAAAACTCTATAATCTTTCTGCCTGGTGGCGCGAAATACTTCAAGTATTAACTAATCATTTCCCGACTAGACTATATCTTGTGGACAAACCTGTGGTGTGACTAAAGTGAATCCTATACTGAGGGAAGGCACCGACCTGACATTCATCATTTCTTTAGAAACCTACGCTATTGACACTGTGCTCTGCTAACTCCCGCGCCTGGAATAATTGTTAGGTGACTTAATCAGACATTTGAACAAATTTGCATACCCAAGTAGTCGTTCCCGGAGACTCCGAGTTAAATACGTCTTTTGGAACTGGGGACTTCTTGGCAGAAGACTGCATTTTTTTTTGAGTCTGTGTGAAAATCTAAAATCAATGTGTTCCAAGAGGCAGCGAGCAAAGTCGTGAGTACCTGAATGAGAAGCCATGGCGGAATGAATGAGTGTACGCTGGTCTGAGTGATATTTTCACTATTATATCTTTGACACCCTGTTGCTGTCCTAATTTTTTTTTCCAATCTGCATAATTTGTTGCTAAGGCTAGAGTTCTTGTGTTTTGTCTTAGGTTAAATCAGCTTTTTTTCAAACTCTGTGCATATAATTACGAGATAAAACAAAGAAAACTCTTAGACTCAAACCCTATGTATCTGTGACTCAGAGACAGCCACTATATCAAAATCTATCATCTCACGTGTGTGGAAATTCTATTACCTTTCACTAACTCTCACTGAGTCTATCACCTATTCAAACCTATTCAGAAGGGACCAAACCTAGTCTTAATTCTCCTATCGGAAATCTACGACAGGGACGTTCTGTCACAGAGGTTTTGATCATTAAATTGCCTATATCTTCCTCTTTTTCTGTCACCCGTATTTTCCATTTTTATTACCACTCTTTACCTTTTTCCTGTATTTTTCGCATTCGTTGCGAAAAATATATTTCTTTCCCATCATCGTTTTTCTTTCTCATACTGACTAGTAACCTATTGCATCAGATGTCAGTCGTGCAGGTAGACGATAATGTGCGAAAAATTCGTTTCGCTGAACATAGAGCAGACTTTATGTCTACAGTTGCACCTGTCACGCGCGGGTTTTTCGGCTGAGCGCTCAGGAAAGGCGTGATTACTGACATCTCTACGACGCAGTACGAGACAGTTGTCTGGAAATCCCAAACTGACACTACATTCACGGTGGGCCCTGGTAGCGTGAGGCGTGAAAACGAGAAGTGTCAGTTATGGGAAATGCTTCTAGTTAATGTAAGGTGTTTAAGACGAAGAGGGGGGATTATTTCGTTTAGTGAAATTAAACGATTACCTCTTTGTCTGGTAATAGATATAACCAGAATGTTAAACTTTATTTCATTTCACTCAGTAACTTCGCAGTAAAGACTAGAACAAGCCTTCGTTCGATTTCTAAATAATCTCTGTTAATAGAGATGGCCTTTAGTTTGGTCGAAGTGGTTTAAGTCCTTGGTACTTCTGTGTTTGAGGTAACTATATAATATCTAGTATTTATGAAGTGATTAAGTGTTAAATCGCCGATTTCATTTTACTAGTTCTTTTTTGCAGAGTGATTAAATTTATAAGTCTGTTATATTCTCTAGTCGACGAGTTGCAGTGGAAATACATAATAAATTATATTTCTAGCCTAACAAACATGTAGCCATAATGAATTTGATTTAACTACTAACTACTCAGTCTAGATATATTTTCTAAAACTAACTTATAACTGCTAGATGTCTCATGAGTGTTGACGAAATATATTTATATGTATTTCAAATTCATGATGATTGATTTTATAATATAACTTATTTCACGGGAAGTGTTAAATGATAAGCTCTACGCTTGCAGTTTAAAATATAAGTTATATCCTTATACATAGTATGTATAATTATTTTATATGTGCTTTTTCCATTTTATGCAGTGAACACTGCGGTGATTCAAACTTGCCGGCGTTTAGTCGTAAAGAGACATACTTGTGAGAAGAATAGACATTTCCTATCTTTAACCACGTGGGTTGTTTCAAGTAACACTGGTCTGACAGTGCATGTGCCATCAGAGATAGACAGTAATACCAATCCCACTAACGGTTTTCTAAAGACTAAATGTTTATACTGGGCCTTTGAGCCAGACTTTATTTCTTCACAATAAACTCAAATATACATGCTGCCTGGCGGCGAGAATAATTACAAGAAATAACATTAATATTCCCGACAAGTATTGAAAGAGTGTATAGTGAACCAAGACTATCTGTTAAAAGAAGTTGTCCACTGGTCAGCTTTTCCCAAACGAAGGAAACCCTCGTGTTCTGACTCTGTGTGCCCGTTCAAACTTGCTTCGCCTAACCGATCTAAGTGCCATGAACAGTAATCTAAAAAAAAGTTGGGAGATAACTGGTGAAGTGAATGCTCCCCGAAAAACAGCGGAAGAACATTGTAATTGTAGAGCTGGGATTAGCTTTATCCAAAGAATACAGATTCACTGTATAGAGAAGTGTCCTAAGGTTGCGCCAGACTGTGAACAACATCAAGTTTTTAGGTAAGCACGTGTGCCAGGGTACCCTGATGAAAGAACCGAGTGAAAGTGGACTGAGTGAGTTTTTTTTTATAACTATTGATTCACCCACTTTATAATCTCCTTACGGAAGATTGGCTGCGTAATTAAATTGTTCCTGTTGAAGGACAATATTAGACCCTAACCATATGTATTTGTGACTTTTTGGGCCATCATCTGTCTCATAACGGGGCTGTGGGCTAAACCTAGAATTAATATCTTAACGGGGCTATCATCCTTGTAGCATTCTTTTGAGAGTTTATGACTATTTGTATATGTTTTGATGTAAATTCTATGTGTTGTGAAGAAATTTTAAATGATAATTAAAATTTCCCTTGGAATTAATCAGCGTGTTGGTCAGCTCGTTCTAAATATTTATATAATCATTGTTATAGTTTTCCCACGTCTGTGTGTTGAACTGTCGTCACGTGTATGTGCGTGCCCGTGAGTAGATAGAAATATAGGTAATATATATATATATATATATATGTGTTTAGACTGTCTGACGCTGTAAAGCTGTCGTAGAAGATAGGTGAGAGAGAGAAGAATTTTTTTCGCTTTCAGAGACAGCCTCTATATCACATTCTATCATCTCACTCGTGGAATCTATTTCTTTTACTAACTCTCACTGCGTCTATCACCTATTCTAATCTATTCAGAAGGGACCAACCAAAGTCTTAATTCTCCTATCAAAAATCTACGACAATTGCCACCAACAGAGCGGTGGAACATTCAAACTAAATGGTATGTTACAGAGTGTTAACTACTATTCAGTGAAAACATCACATTCCATCTCACGCAGTTTGTGATTAAAGTACTTTCTTTATTGTAAGATAAGGTTGTGAGTTTTTAACCGGGAAAGAGAAAAATTATCTTTAATCCTTGGAATACGGCGCCTTTAAACGTTGCTGTATGGCTCAGAGACATGGCATGTCTCAAAGAGTATCACCTCCAAGCTACAGACATTGT
>JAMPIV010013943.1:210000-213199 GCA_024509875.1 Oreohelix idahoensis | reverse complement strand
GATGGTACGTTTTTTCTTCCTAGATTTGATATTCTGTTCATAATTTTTTTTTTTTTTTTTTTTTTTTTTTGTGAAGTTTGCTGTTTGCTTTGTTCGTTGTATTTTTTAATCATTCTCTTCGTCTACAAAGATTATTAGTTTAAATATTTCATCCACTGAATGATGGCTGAGCCTAATTCAAAGAAACAAAAGCTTGCAGGTCATGGTAAGAGCATTTATCGAATAAATGGAGCTTGATAGTGGAGTAAAGAGTTCATTTTTTGAGGATGTCAGAAATGTTTACACATCAGTGGTTAAAAAAATTACTGATAAATTTCCCTTTGACAACCAGGTTCTAAAGGACTTAAAAGTGCTAGATCCAAGCACTAAAGATAATTTCAGGTATCCAAACATCTGCAGATTGGCAGATGCTTTTGCCCAAGATCTTGATCAGGAAGCACTGAAAGATGAGTTCGATGACTATTGTATGTTGTTTGATGTGTGCGTGCCTCTACTGACAGATAGTGGTCAGAAAAAGAGACTCTGTAGCTATTGGCTGGAAGTTGTTGACCAGAAAACTAGTACTGGTGCCATCCGCTTCCCTAATTTGAAAGTCATCATTCAGCGACTGCTGATACTCCCTCACAGCAATGCTGACTGCGAAAGATCATTTTCAATGATGAAAAAAATCCACACAGACTGCAGGAGGTCCATAAATGCGGACACACTCACTTCTATTTTACAGTGTAAGATTAACATTGATACATGCTGTGCAGACTTTAAGCCCACAAATGCAATTCTGCAAAGTGCTAAAAGTGCATGTGTTGATTATAATACAAAACACTGTACATCGAAAGAATAGTGTACTTCATGATCACTAAGTTTTTGGGAGCCGCGCTAGCGTAGTGGTTACAACACCGCTCTGGCGACCGGGTGATTCAGGATCAAACCCGGGCGACGGCATTTGAGGATTTTTCGTCGACCGGGAATTGGACTGGATTAACTCGAGACCTGGCGAAAACATTTGAAGGAGTGTCGTCGACCAGGGATTGGCGGCTCCTGAGCCGACCCAGCTCTAATGGGTACCTCCGAAATCGGCGAGTATCTGCCTGAATGGCGAGGGACACCTGTCTCTGTACAAGAAAAAGGGATACTCACGTAAAATCAATGTCAGGTTAGACATTAACAATAACCTGAGATTTCGCCTCGAGTATTAGCGGGCGTACGTACGAAAAAAAAAAAGAATAAAAAAAACTAAGTTTTTTTTTATATGTAAAGAAACGCATGAGACTATCAGCATGTTTTATATCACAATAATTCAAATGCTAATAGATTTGTATATGTCATTTCTCATGTTAAAACTGTGTTGTGTATAATTTATTAATATATTTTTTGCGTAAGGATTTTTGGGTGTTTGTAAGGATTTTTTTGGTCCGGCGTACAGATTTTTGTCTCAGGAGGTTGACAGGTATGTGTTACAACCATTCTCACTGTGTCATATTAGATTCTACATTTAATGTTACAACCATTCTCACTGTGTCATATTAGATTCTACATTTAATGTTACAACCATTCTCACTGTGTCATATTAGATTCTACATTTAATGTTACAACCATTCTCACTGTGTCATATTAGATTCTACATTTAATGTTACAACCATTCTCACTGTGTCATATTAGATTCTACATTTAATGTTACAACCATTCTCACTGTGTCATATTAGATTCTACATTTAATGTTACAACCATTCTCACTGTGTCATATTAGATTCTACATTTAATGTTACAACCATTCTCACTGTGTCATATTAGATTCTACATTTAATGTTACAACCATTCTCACTGTGTCATATTAGATTCTACATTTAATGTTACAACCATTCTCACTGTGTCATATTAGATTCTACATTTAATGTTACAACCATTCTCACTGTGTCATATTAGATTCTACATTTAATGTTACAACCATTCTCACTGTGTCATATTAGATTCTACATTTAATGTTACAACCATTCTCACTGTGTCATATTAGATTCTACATTTAATGTTACAACCATTCTCACTGTGTCATATTAGATTCTACATTTAATGTTACAACCATTCTCACTGTGTCATATTAGATTCTACATTTAATGTTACAACCATTCTCACTGTGTCATATTAGATTCTACATTTAATGTTACAACCATTCTCACTGTGTCATATTAGATTCTACATTTAATGTTACAACCATTCTCACTGTGTCATATTAGATTCTACATTTAATGTTACAGCCATTCTCACTGTGTCATATTAGATTCTAATGAAGTTTTTGATTTTGCAGCACAACATCAGCCCACATTCTGGTGTGTCATTCCACCCTTGTCTTGCTGTGATTGTCCTCAACATTCTTCTTCACCTCATCTTGAAGTAAATTAATAAAGTCCGGCTGGGTCTACACTTGCAGGGAGGATGAAGTGAGACGAGGTTTTAGCAGGTGTGGGATGGAATGGAGTAGGACTGGAGGCTAAGAGCAGAAGCCCAAGGAATAGCAGGATTGAGAGAAAGTATAATAAATGGGAAGAATGAAGGATTTAATTCAGAAGAGAAAGAATGATACAGAAATAAGTTGAATGGAAGCATGTCCTAATAGTTCTAGGCACACATGATAGCTATAGATATTGATTACATGGTCAATTGAATGCTTGTTGTTATAATGTTAAACAGTTTTTGACGTATGTCATAATGTGTGTTACAAACACTTTTGTTGCATATTGTTTTATGGTCAGTTAATTTATTTTCGAACTTATTTTGTGTCGTATCTCTAAATAAGTTTCATTTTGAAATTATTCTCTCTAGCCATGTTGTATTTTAAAATTGTCTCTGAAAAAGTTATAATTCTAAATTATAGTATCATTTTTAAGCTATAGACTAAATAAATTTTCAAATGGTTTTCAATTTATACAAATATCTGATGCACTGACGTGAAGACAGTCTATATGTTGTGAGTCAGAACAGGTGTTTGTAGAACTATTCCTAATAGATCAGTGAACACGTAACATATTTGGGGACACTTGAACAAGTGACAGGCATTTTCTTTTCTACCTGACTTTTCTGGCGGCGCAGATTGGCCTTTTCTCATCATTTTATTCTCAAAGTTAATAAAGTTATGTGTATAATGTTTTACCATGACAAACAGAAATAGCACATTATAAGCTTGTTCAGTATATCATTATTACTG